>JAUMHM010000031.1:69653455-69686899 GCA_032362435.1 Melikaiella ostensackeni
AAAAATTATGAAATAACAATAGCAGCATCACGGTCCGTGCTCTTTTTAACCTAATCACCTTTTTGCCCCCTTTTTCCTTATTTAGATGATTACGCGCAGGAAAAAGAAGACTTATATGTTTGTAAATTTTTCTTAATTTTGGACATGATTGACGTATCGACATGATTTTTTTAAAATGCAGATAATGATAGTCGGAGTGACATAGACACTCTTTACATGTACGAAAAGCATCCTGTCGGTGCAGACTGGACAAAAATAAAATTTCAAAACTATCTAATTAGTGCAGAAATACAGATTGATCACACAAAGAAACGGTTTTTATAAAACATCAATTTCTCACATCTTCAGAATGTTAATTTCTTACATTCTTTGTCAAGGAGATATTTTTCGTTCCATGATGCCTTCACATCAAATTGATTTTCATGGTTTTCATAACTCAAACAACAAATATTCTAAGGCAATCAACTTTTTTCTGTGTTGGATATCTCTGTCAATTATTGCCTTATTTGTATGAAACTTTGTCGAACTGATAAAAAGTCATAAAAAATAATTTTTTTAGTTAAAACTGAGTCATTTAGGTAAACATCCCAGTAATCGTGACCTTAGTCCCAGTAATCGTGACGCCAATTTGCTTGCTTTTTATCTAATTTGAATTAATTAAAATTCCATTTGATACTATAAAATGCTAAAACCAAATGAGTTTCATTATTGAATGTTACTTTTAATATATTTTTTTACAATGTATTCAAATTATAACCAAGTTTCACGATTACTGAGGCCATCAAGATTACTCGGACATTTACCTTAATTGTGTACTGCTTCTGAAAATTAAGAAATATGTTAAAAGTTATATTTTCATAATCAAGCTGACACTTTACATTTACACTTATTAGTCCATTGGCATCAAATTTTAAAACGAAGTTCCCTAATGAATTATTGAGTTTCTAGAGAATTGAAAATTGTTTTCAGAGTGACTAAAAATCGCTATTTCATAATCAAGAAATTTCATTCCTTAAAGATCGAAATAAAACCTATTTTTGATGAAAATTTTTTGTTAACTTAAAAAGAACACCCAAAAAGTTCACAATTCAAAAATAGACTTTGAGAGTACCTGCTTTTTCGGCTCATTAGAGATAAATGTATAATAAATGTACACAAAAATAAGAAAAAAGAGAGAGAATAAAGAAAGAGTCAACTAAAACCAACCTCACACTCTTTCTTTTCTCCGTCTTTTTTATGCTACTGGGGATCAACATGTTTCGAAGTCAATTTGAACTTCCTCATCAGGGGTGATTTATAGGAAAACAACAGGTATAAAACTGAAAAATTGTTAGAATATAAAAACATTATTACCTGAAAATAAAAACAAATATAATTGATAGTAATTTTAATTTTGGTAAATATTTCATTCATCAATTGAAAATTGAAATTTTGACATAGGCGAACTATTTTGAATAAATCCCAAAGTCAGATTATCTTATTCTTTAATTGTAAATCAATTCACACAAATTCAAAATTATGGCACAAAACTAAAGTCATTGTATCCAACTAATGATTCCATCCCAAATTCTGTCGTATCTCGCAAAATCTCTTTTTAAATTAATAGCTTTGTTACCTTCTGTCTTTATAAATATCATTTCCATGAACTCTCTCTTTTTTTTGATTTCTTTCGTGATACAAAATTTTTAAATCATCCCAATTAAAGTCATTTCCATGTATAAGTCTATATTTTGTATGGACCGAGTAATTTCTTGCACTTCTATGAAAATTATTTTTATGTTCATCTTTTTGTGTTCTAAGTGATGTCCTTGTTTGCCCTATGTTAACAGCATCACATTGTCTACATTTAAATTTGTAAATTACACATTGTTTTTCCAGTTCCTCATATTTGTCTTTACCTAATGCAACAATCAATTTGCTTTTGATTGAAACTCTATATATCGTATCTAACCCTAATTCTTCTGAAATTGATTTCAGGATACTTGAGATTTTTCCAGAATAAGGTAGGACAACCGTATTGAATCTATCGTAATCTTGTACATTGTAATCTTGTACATGTCTTGTACATCTTGTACAGAATTTTTCATTCTGTTATGCATATGCTTGTCAATAAAAGTAATAGGATAATGGTTGAGAAAAATAATCTGTTTGCATAATTCAATATTTTTTTCACGGAATTTTGAATAAGATAATTTAAGAGCTGTATCAATCAAATACTCTACAACTCCTCTTTTGTTTTAAATGAAATGATTGGAATTAAAATTGAGTGTCCTTCTTGAAGAAATAGTTTTTCTGTGCCAATCAATCATAATATAATTTTCATCAGTTTTTATTAAGGTCAAATCAAGACAATTCAATCTTCCTTCTGTTTCAGTTTCAACAGTGAACTGTGATCTTGGATGTATACTACTAAATACATTAAGTAGGGTATCCATATTTTGTGCATGTAAAGAAGTACAGAATCATCAACATATCTTGCATAAAAGTCCAACTCAGAATTAATTTTATCAAAAACTTCATTTTTCAAATCTTCTTTCACAATTTCAGCAATCATTGGGGACAAGACTGAGTCTGTCAGAGTTCCAAATTTTTGTTTATCAAAAGTACCATTGAATTTAAAATAAACAGAATTGCAAACATATTCAGTAGCATTAAGAAACTGTTTTTTCACAATCTTAGTATGCAGTTTGATCATATCTCATCTTTTTTCAATGGCAAGTTTAACTCTTTCATATGGAATGTTAGGAAACATAGCTATTACGTCAAAAGAGACAAAAATGTGATTTATGGGTATTTTAACATTTTCAATTAATTTTAGAAAGGCAGGATTGTTTTTAATTGATCTTGCTGAAAGGGTAACTGATTCTTTGATAATTTTACTGAGAATTTCTTCTTATTTTCTCGTGGGTGAATCTACTATCGAAATAACCGGTCGTAAATGAAATTCTGCTTTATGAGCTTTTACTAGGCCATAGGCAAAAGATAGATTTGTGTGAATTGTGTCAATATCGCACCTTTCGATATTGTTTCCCAAATATTTTTGAAGTCTCAAACTCTCTAGAATTTTAAATGTACCTTTTTTAATCATTTTTGTACAATCATTTGGAATAACTGCAAAGCTATCTTCATCATTCAAAATATGAATCGTTTTTTGATTATAAACATCTTTTAATATTGCAACCGTAAAACTCTCTTTATCAGCCGTAGTAATCAGTAATTCAGAATGACGTTAAAAAAAAAGTTTTGTTTCAAGCAATCCTTCGCTTAATGCTTTTTCTAATAAGGTTTGTGGAGCACTATTATTCAAAAATTCATTCGATAAACCCATAAGTCTTGCTCTGAATTCTTGTACTTTGTTTTTTGGTAATTCTGAAATATTAGCTTTAATGTCTTTAATGATTTCGAGGAATTGAATATACTTTTTTTCACTATATTTGTTATTAAAGCCTTCATCTAACCTTAGAATGTTGATTACTTTCTGTGGAATCTCTACTTTTGAAATATTTTAAACCTATGGGTCAGATTGGTTTTGAAAAAGAGCTAAGTGAATACTTAGAGTCAATTTTTGTATATCACCTTGGACATTGAGAATGTTTTCACATTTTCGTTCATTTTTTTCGCTATTATTAAGGGCTTTTTTATTTAATTGAGTTTCTCTTGTAAAAGATACTTTGATGATGTAATCTGATACTTGTTTATTCAAATTATCAAGCGTTTTCTTCACATCCTCATTTAGATAGTGTATTTTTGCATGGCAATCTTTCATAACCAGGTTCAAAATAGATTTCCTAAATTGATTAGTGGTCTCATTAAATATCTCTTTGTTTTTTTGTTATTAAAATCAAAGCAAACTTTTTTCTTGATGGCAAAAATCTTTTATGGAAAACCCCATGAATCTTACATTTTATCAAGAAATCTGTAATGCACTTAATGTCAGTTTTCTACCATGTGAATAAAATGCTTTAATATTTTTTACTGTTCCTCCAATAACCTCCATTCCATTAACCCAATTTTCATCAATTTCCTTGAAGTCCATACTACCAAAACTTTAATAAAAAGTCTATTTCTTTATCTATTTATTCACTTTTACTTCCCTTTATGTTTTTTGGTGACGAAAATCCAGGGATTGTAATCCTATGATTATTCACTATCATACACATAAAGCAAAACACTTTGTTTCAAATTGTCATTTTTAATTGAATTCTTCCTAAAATTGGAAAAATGTTGACAAAAACCAATTCTTTACAACAACAATTTTTTTTCGGAATATGAAGAACGAAACGAGATGCACGCTGTTTGAAGGCGCGCCATATACTGACTACGAATTGTCTGAACCAGTACATCTAAGAAAATCCCATATTTTACTACAAGCATTTGGAGACACTTGTAATAGAGACAGATATTTACGTCGCGAACTTTGAACTCTCGTTTGGACGAAACTGTCGTTTTTTCGGCAATATCGTCCAAACCCCAACCTCTTGTAAAAAACACATGTTAGAAAATTTTCATAAGACTTCATGAAATTCATTCAGATAGTTTTAGCCTTTAAAATTAAGATTTAGAAAATACTCGTAGCTCCTTCTAGCAAAATTATTTAGTTCTTAATAAAGTCAAAAATAGGGTAGAAATGAGAATATCTAAAATGGATATAATAACACATAAGCATCTGTAAAAATTATAAAATTAGAAAAATTAAAACATAAATTTTAGTCAAAATATAAGTACAGTACACAATGGTACATGATAGGATATGCACATATTGTTAATATGGCATCTTCCTCAGATTACCATTTTTTGTAGGCGACGAGGGTATCATTTCTTTTACCTAAATGTATGTAAAAACCTTCTGGCAACTTTATTTTTTGATACGTGTCAGGTTAACATTCTTATTAGTTGTAAAACTGAAAATTGTATGTAATACCTTTTGGCAACCTTATTTTATGATAAGTACCAGGTTAACATTTCAATGAGTTGTAAGAAATTGAAAAAATCTCAAAAATTATTACAAGATTTATGTACACAGAATATGGAAAATCGAGGAAATAGTTCATAATGCCAAGATCAAATTATGTGGGTTGATTTAAAGCCAAACTATTTACATTATTCCATTTTTTGAAAAAGAAAAAGCTAATAATCCAAACCAATAACACATTTCTCAAAAATTGCTAACTTCCTCAAAATTTTTAACTATATTTAAGTAAAATAGATATCTTCTGGTAAATTGAGTTAATCATCAACACCTCAATCAAAAGAAATCTTAAGTATTCATAGGCAACCCTTCAAATTGGAACCAATCTTTGCTTAATGTCTCTTTTAAAATTTCTTAAAGATCAAAATAAAATCTATTTTCTTATAAAAATTTTTTGTGTACTAAAAAAGAACACCCAAAAAAGTTCACAATTCAAAAATAGACTTTAAGGCTACCTGCTTTTTCGGCTCATTAGAGACAAATGTACAATAAATGTACACAACAATAAGGAAAAAGATTCAATGACGTTAATAGCTATTTTCAGTAGGTGCTTTCTTTTTCCCTAACGTATATTTTCCATGATTAGAAGATCAAAGAATCTTAAGAAAATGTCTGAGTTTTACAGAAAAATTATGAAATGAATTGTATAATTGATGATTTCACGGAAATATTTTCAATTTGTCATAATAGGATTCGATTTATTGTCTCCAACCTATTTTTATGTGATATCGATTACACGAATATAAGCTTTCCCTATACTTATATTTTATGCGTCAATTTTTTTATCGTTTACTCTATTATGTCTCATCATCATTTCTTGGTCTTTAAAAACAGGCCACAAAACCGAATACGAACTAAATAATCTATTCTGGTAAACTCGCATTTCAATATCGAAGTTACGCGATTGACTTTATCTCTTATGTATCATATAAAGTCACGCGAACTTGTATTGATTATACCCATCTTATGTCGTGTGAACGATAAGGGGGACACAAATAGCAATAAATATTCATTTTTGCCATAATCAATAAAAATTTCCTGGTAATACAATATTTAAACATCACTTTAATAACAATAACTTTTACTCTCTCTCATATTACCATGAAAAAAACTGAAGAAAAAATCAAAGGTTGCCTTTTTCGAGATAATTCACTTTTTAGTTCTTTCGAAAAATGTACGCTGTTTTGGCCATTTGAAAATTTTTTAAAGTTTATTTGAGGGGTTTAAAAGTGTGTACATCGCACGATGAGCTGCCGTGAAGAAAATGTAATTTATGTCAATTTGTTCCTAAAATATCCAATCTCGTATGAAAATGGTCCATTTTGGATTTTTAAATAGTTTATGTTTTTAATATTAGAAAATAAAAATCCAGGGACTTTAACCTGCGCTGAGCGCACGTGCACCTACTACTCGTAATGAAATTATCAAGAAGCGAGTAATAATCGAGGAATATGAAATATTTGTGAGAGATAATGGGAGAAGTGCATCTATGTGAACAGAAGTACAACACTAAGAAAGTATAGTATGGGTCGTTAACATTAACTCTTCTTGGCGTGAATTTCGCGGCATCTTGGATTGCAGACGGATACACATTGATTGCATTTTTGTCGGCTGAGTGGGTAATAATGCTAATTTCGTAAGTAGAAATGAACATCAGCGGGCGGTCAGTCGGTAGCTCAGCAGCGCTAATGCCCCGTTTTTGTCTTCCACCTCCCTTAGGGCCCTTACGGCTCTCACCCTCTTCATCGACCACCTTCATCTCCTCCTTCTTTACTTGTTCTTTAACGTCCTTAACCTCAACCTCCTCCTTTTCGTTCATCTCGTTCTTCATCCTCCAAGAGCCGCCAATGTTGGCGACATAATGACGTTCCGACCTCAAGCCTAAAACTTCTAACTGAATCACGAATCATGCTCTTGAATTCTTCTTTTGACTACCGCTGGACTGGCTTCACTCTTTTATCTTATTTTACTTCTCTTTGAAATTGCTTATTTATTGAAAAAAAAATCGAATTTCATCCCTTGTATGACGTAAAGAGATTTTTTGTTACCCGAGAATCTTCATTTAATTTACATAACATAACGAAAATCAGAAAATCAAAAATTGACGAGGGAGGTAAGTTAGTAAAGACCAATAGCTCCCGCGTTTCACACAATATTTCATTTCACATATGTATAAAAATGTCACTTCTATATCTGTGAAGCGCCAAGAAAGTTGACGTTTGCAACCCGCAGATATCGAAGTAATATTTGAGCGTGCGCACCAATCTGTATTACCGACAGTACATCACTAGTTAACCATTTATCACGTCCGATAGCGCTGATTCTCATGGAACAGCTGACTCCTTAGCGGGACGAAAGTTCTTTCCATGGAGAGAAGACATTAGAAGACCAAACTAGTATAACCGAAAATGAACAAATTTTAGTCGTACGAAAATGGTTATAATACTTCCCGACTATCGCGCTATTGAAACATATGCAGGTCTATGTTTAGGTGTGGTCACGAGAATACGTTAACATGAATGACGGCCATTTCTACATACGACGTGCGTATGCGCGAAGATTGCTTTGACGCTCGTAGGCTGTGAACGTCAACTTTCTTCTCGATCTACACGCATAGTAAAGTGGCAACTTCATGCTTGTGTGAAGAGTTTTTGCGATGTAAACAGTCACGGGGAACTCACGCGTAACACCTTTGAGCTCGCGCGCCTCTCTCTCGGCTCCTCGGATAGCCGCACCTACGAGTGCGAGGCCGGCGGAACTCCTCTCTCTCGGCGTCTTCGACCCCTCACTCACGAGTGCGAGCCGGTAGACATTCTAGGAAGACAATAAAGCAAGGGCAAATAAAGTAAGGTTCCAGAGTAGTTATGATCTGATATAACAAGACGAAAACTTGAACGGAATATTTTTAAAAAGAAGTAGGATTTTTCGATTGAAGGAAATTCCATAAGAGTCAAGGATTATGCTACTTCTTGTTTCATGAGCAAGACTACAGATAGACGTTTGCTACTCCCTGATTATTGCCTAACTGCCCCCTTTATCTGTCGCTGAAACTTAAAAATCTAGGTGATTCAAACTCACAATTCTCGAGGAAGTTTGGTTTTAAATGAACGTTTGCTACTCCCTGATCATTACCTGATCGTTATGTCGACCTTATCTTGAAATTGAATTGTCCAGGTGCGTCAAACTTTTTGTCCTCGAGGACGTTTGGTTTCAAGTAATCGTTTGAAACTTCTGAAACATCACCTGACCGTCTCGCGTTGATCTGCTATTAAAAATTAACGATCCAGGTGTGCCAAATCCATCTTCCTCGATGAAGTTTAATTTCAAATGAACATTTGAAACCCCCTGATGATCACCTGACCGTTACGGTGACCTGCTATTAAAAACGAATTATCGAGTTGTGTCAATCACCTTTTCCTCTAGGTTTGGTTCAAATGAACATTTGCTACCTCCTGATCATTACCTGACCATCACGTCGACCTCCTATTAAAACTGAATGATCCAGGTGTGTCAAAACCATCTTCCTCGAGGAAGTTTGATTTCAAATGAACATTTGAAATTGCTTGATCATCACCTAAGCGTCACGTTGATCCGCTTCTAAAACGAAATGATCCAGATGTAGCAACCCGCTTCTCCTCGAGGAATTTTGGTTTTAAATGAATATTTTCCCTCCCTGATCACAATTGTAATTTTAAAGTAGTAGCCTAAGACTTTGCGCAATTCAAAATTGGAAATAACTTCCAAAACTGAACAAGTTCAAATATAATGCCCGTAGAAATTTGATAATATCAAAAGCATTAAAAACTGTATATTTTACATCATTTTTATTTGCTCAACAACACTACCATAAAAGAATTATGCATATCTTAGAATGACGCATTGAAAAACGTAATTTTAAATTGAAATGATGAAAGTTTTCAAAATGATGAAAATTATTAATAGGTATTTATTATATTATGTAGTATCAAGTGACATCTAAAGTGATTGGATAGATTTTGCTAAGCTAGAAAATGATATTTCTGTACTGAAAAAATGTTCACTATCAATATCACCATTTAAAATTGAAGCGTTTCAAGTCGTACAGCTTCAAAGTTTAATCATGTTAGAAACGTTCAAAATCATATGGTATGATTTCTGATTAGAAACTTTACAAATTAATGAATTCATACTTGAAGCCTTAAAAATGAAACAATACCAAGCTTCGTTTAAAATTGAAGTATTACATTTACATGATAGACAAAGTCGCGAAATAAAATACACGCGAAAAGCGAGCAAAAACATAGGAGCCTCAATGTGGACAAAGTGATTGAATGAACTTGAAGATTATTATTATTAATATTTATCATTGCAATCTTTGCAGAGGTTTGAAAGCTTTAACTTTAGAAACTCTCCAAATTTGAATACATTAGGACCGCACATCACCAGAATTGGAAAGTCCATGAAAATACAGAAACCACTAAAAATTGCCCGCCTTTTCCTGGTTTACCAGAGTTGATATAGAATTCCCTGATTTCTTCCGGTTTCTCAAGTTTTCCAGACTCTTCAGCATCCTTAAATTTCAAGAGTTTGAATCTAAATCTCAGCACTGAATAAAACGACAAATGCGATAAGAAAAATGGCACAAGTTGAGGATTTGGCGTTTGGATGCATATGGATAAGATAAAAGTTTAATGACACCGCGAAACCTTCGCGGCGGCTTAAAAAGATGCCAATCTAGGATCTGATCGGCGTAATGTCTCGCTGCCCTCTTTTAAGCCCCCAAGCAATAACTCTCAAAGAAAGGAATCCCCTCGCGTTACGTCGACACGAAGCTTCTTAAAACGAGTTCCAACCTAACTCCATAAAAGCAGCACTTAAATTTCTCAATTTCCAGCCTTTTCCGACGTTCAGTTGCCAAAATTTCGCGGCCTCAAAAAACCGTAAGCCTGACGAAAACTCTTGATAGGGTAGTTATTAGAGTGGTCCAAACAAAAGGCTTTTCCTGAAAAGTGAAAACGCTTTTCAGTTTTTTCAAAGTATATGCCAAATAACGAAGTTTGACCCCTAGAAGAAATCGATCGGATGATTCTAAGTGCTGCGTCAAAAATGTTTAAGTTCAAAACGGCAAAAAAGTCGAAAAATTATCTTCACCTTTGAATGATTTTTTTATTCGTAGCAACAACTGAATCAGATATTATTGGAACCACCACTTAGGACATCTATCAGAGTTCTGAGAAAAAAATTGATAAGAATTTTTTTGAGCTTTTGACGTCTATAAGCAATTGACTAATGTTGAAAAAAATTTAAACAAATAAGAAAAAAATGAATTTTTTCTTGCGTTTTTAACGTTTATAGGCAATTGACAAATATTGTTTTTTTTGTAATAGTTAGAGATTTCCATTCGGCATGATTTTTTTTCAGCATAATATTGATAGAAGATCATTTTCCTTGGTCTCTGATGTACTAAAAAATGATTATTATCTCATCATTTTTTAAACGCAATGAAAATTAGCCCAAAAAGTCGCTATTCATTGATATTATTGTCAATATGGGTCAAGTTCAAACTGAATTCTGTCTGAAGTTGACCCTTATTGACAAGCGACAAAGTGGGCTGTTTTAATATGGACGTACACATTTTTCGTCCCTTACGGACGAAATTAGTAAAATTTTCTTAATTATATATTTAAGTCTTAAGACATGTTTAACAATTTTTATGCAAGTATGCCTGTGAAAATCGGAAAATCAACTTTTTAAAAAAAAATAGTAAAAGGAGGCGACAGGCGCCTACAAAAAGGGCTTCGTAGCCTATGAAGTCGTTAATAAAATCGTTCAAATCTCTCCCTCCTCACCCCGATCTTCCTCTCCTTTTCCCTTCCACCCCTTCCCTTCATTTCCCCTTATTTCCCATTACCACTTCTCATTTCCCCTCACCCCCTCATTTCCCTGATACTCCCCCCGCGCCCTTTCCCCTCATTTCCTCTTACTTCCCCGCACTTTTTCTTACTTCCTCTCATTTACCCTTACTTCTTCCCACTTGTAGGTAGGTGCGTTGAGAATAATTGTAAGGTTCTACTGAAATAGAAGGGAACTACCAAAAAAGTCCAAAATGATGAAACAAGACATATTCTAAACTTTTTTGGTACTCTAATCCTAATTCAACAGAACATTTTTGGGACATATATATCACGAGCACTTGTAAAAATTTCGAAAAAAATAAAATGGAACTTTTCTAGCACTTTCGTCCCTGTTTGGACATTAAAATTTTTTTAAGGAAAGTTGATATTTAAATAGTGATTTTTCTCATATCCAGTACTTTAGCGGGACTTTATCCGGGATACTAAAAAGGACTTTTTAGGGCTTCGTTGCCCCAGACAGAAACCCTTATAGTTTTGTTCGGGTGTCCGTCCGTCCGTCGTACTTTTCTTCCGGGAAGTGAAGTGAGAAGAGGGGTTAGGAGAAGGAGGGGAAGTGAGAGGAAGGGGTTGTGAGGGGGTGAAGGGGAGTGAGTTGTAAGAAATGATGGTAGGGGAGGCAGTGAGGGCTGGGGACGGGACGTGAGTGGATGTGATGGGCTGGGATAGGGAAGTGAGGGAATGGTGAGGGAAGATAGGATCGGAGGGGATTGGATAGGATCATCTCTAAATAACTAATTATAAGAAATTACCCATCACTTTCTTTCTGAACTTTTTTTTTTAATTTTAGAAGAACAGAGAGTTAAACATTTTAAATACTGTATTAAATAGGCTACGAATCCCTTTTTCGTAGGCTTATATCGCCTACTTTTATTAATTTTTTTTACTCTGGTCTCATTTTAAAGGTTATATCTTGCTATTATTATTTTTACGGTGTTATTGAAATTATGTAGTCTTTCGAATTAAATTCTTCATTTTTATCATGCAGAATACATTGGCAATAATTTAGTCTACAAATGCTAGTAGGCAAGAATCATAAAAATTTTAAGAAGTATCAGGCATAAAATCAATTTTGCATTCTTCGCTGTTTAAAACTTCAATACGCTTGCGACAGCTCGATTATTTTTTGATCGGACTCAAATTTTCAGGATAAACTATTTGTAGTACTTGCTAGAACCAATTTCTATTTCTACTTTGCTCATCTTTCTCTAAATCGTCGAAGAAGAAAAATGACAATGATAATCATTTCGCCAGAAATGAGTGGTGCTAAACGTCAAAAAAGAAGAATACATAAATGAGGCGTTATGAATCTGGAAACTCGACCCTGACATAAATTCGAGGAGCCTTCTACCCTCCTAACGGAGTGTTTTACGTGCCAATAAAGAGAGCACATGGAGCGTAAGAATTTAAAATTGGAAGTAAGGCGAAACAGTTAATGTCTTTTGTGCATTTATTTATTCTCGACTTGAGAAGTAAGGTTTTGTAATAACGGGACGGTGTTAGCCTGTAAAACATATTCGATTCGACGAACTGCAATTTAGGAATGGATGGGCGATCTCGAATCGATTATCTATGAATCGATTATTCTGAGCCAAATAATCGATTTTCGAATCGGTTGTTAAAAATATGATGAATCGAATGAATCGATTCACTTTTTCCAATTCTTATAGACGACTCATTTTTTCTGATTTCAAGAGATTCAGAAGGATTTCAAGTAATTCTTGAAGATTTCAAAGGATTTTACAAAATTTCAAGCTATTTATAGGGATTTCGAAGGATTTAAAGGAATTCCGAAGGATTTGAAGAGATTCCCAAGAGTTTCGAATGATTTTACGGGATTTTAAAGGTTCTTAAGAGATTCCAAAGAACTTCATAGATTTTCAAAAACTTCAAAGGATTTTACAGAAATGAAAAAAAATTTTAATGGATGTCAAGCGGTTTCGTAAGATTTCCAAATATTTTAAAGGATCGCACGGGTTCTCGAGAAATTTTAAGAAATTTTAATGGATTTTAAGAGATTTCGAAGGACTTTCGAAGATTTTGAAAGATTTGAAAAAGCCATTTCAAAATTTGAAGATTGAGAGATTTTAAAGAATTTTGATGGTTTTTGAGGGATTCCTAAAGATTTCAAAGGTTTTTGAAGGATTTCAACAGATTGTGAAAGCTTTCCTGGAATTTCTAAAGAATTTCAGAGTATTTCACGGGATTTCGAGAGATATTGAAAGATTTCGATGAATTACGAAGTATTTTGAGGGATTTCTAAGGATTGTAAGAATCTTCAAAAAACTTCAAGAGACTCTAAATAATTCACTCAGATTTTGAGGGATATTTATGGAATTTGAAATATTTTACAAGTTTCAACGGAATTTTCATAGATTTAACACGATTTCACGAGTTTTTAAAGGATCTCCAGAGATTTTGAAAGATTTAAAAAAAATTCTAGGGAGTCTAACAGCTGTCAAGGAATTTAAATCATTTAAACGAATTTCGTAAGATTTCAAGAGATACAAAAGATTAAGCTCCCTTGAAATCCTTTAAAATCTTATGAAATTCCTTTAAATTTATTTGATTCTTTAGAATTCGTGAATATTCTTTAGAATTCTTTTGAAATATCTTTTAATCAGTTAAAACCCCTCAAAATCTCTTGAAATCCATTACAATCCTTTTTGATAAGCGAAAATCGTTCTTATTTGCTCTTAAGGTAGCTCTTGAAATCACGTCAAATCTCTTGAAATCTAATTAAACTCCTTCAAATCCCTTAAAATCTTGTAAAATTCCTTGAAAATTAAGATTCTCTCTGAAATTGCACTAGATAATTTCTTTCAATTCTTGAAATTGTCAGAAAACACTTAAAATCTGTGAAGCCTCTCGTAATAATTTGGAATCGTCTAAAATACCCTAAAAAATTTGTAATCGCTTGCAAATCTTTTGAAATCCCTAAAGCACTTTGGAAATCTCGTTAAATTCAGTAAAACATTCGTTATTCTTTGATATACTTTGTTGTCCTTTGAAATACCTTAAAATCTTGCAATCTTATAGGTCATAGGTAATAGGCCATTACCAAACTCCCAGCTAGATCAGGCGATAGCGCTCCTAGAGAATGGATGAAAGATTTTTAAAAAAGCAAGTACCTTTAGGTAAAGTGAGTGGTAGCGTAACCAGAGGTAGACCGAATAAAGAATGCTTGGAATGTGTGAGTGAGACTCTAAAGCGAAGAGATATAAAGAGCCGTAGAAACACAAGAGTGTGCATGAAAAGAAATTATACAAATCAAATTAGAGAATAAGTTAGAATATGCGATATGAAAAGGATGCAATAAAAATGTAAAGGAACGGAGGTTATGTCAACCCTAAGGGACACATTATGAATAAAGAAAAACTATCGTCAAATATTATTGAGCTTGTAGAAAGCTTATCAGGCTCAAATTTTTCCTAAAAAAAAGAAGATGATTTCAGCAATTAAAATGGACGGATCCTAAATTAATTAAAGAGAGAACATGGAGCGTAAAAATTCAAAATTAGAAGTAAGGTGAAACAGCTAATGTCTCTTGTGCATTTATTTGTTCTCGACTTGAGAAGCAAGGTTTTGTAATTTTAGGACGGTGTTAGCTTATAAGACTTGTTCGACGAACTGCAATTGACGATTATCGATTACCTGTCGCGAGAATTATTAGAGGGCCGCAGGAACGCTTGTTTGGTTTGAGAGAAAAAAATATTAATGTAACACATGTGCTCGTGGGGTGTTTTATGTGCAGCTGGATTTGAAGCTTTTCTCAAATTTTCCACGCTTCTGCACGTTTTTTTCTACTGATTCTATACAAAACGATGGTGAATTTCATAACCACACTGTGACTGAGGCATAATTATTAATAGGATGGTTAATAGGGTGGGTCGATAAGAAATAAAATTGGAAATCAAAAACAGCATAATACTGAAAAGATTTCAATATTTTCAGATTTTCTAGGACAGAATCTTATTTTTATAAACATAAAATGACTAAAAGCTTTGACTTTTCAAAAGCTTTCCATACGACCCTCAAAATTTCTTGGGCCTGTGGAAACTTTATGAGACTCAAAAACTTCCTCAAAAACAATATGAAGATTTTAGCAATTAAAATGGCATGACACTTTACAAGAATTTTGGAAGTTGGACATATTATGTAGATTAAGACCCAAAAATTTCGCTTTATTATTCATTATTTTCAAACTTTATACCGATGCTCATATGATTTATATGTCAAAAATGTTCTGCCGAAATAGGTCTGAAGTAGCAAAAAAGTTCAAGATTGGTTCTCAAACTTTTATGGGATAGGAATATTGAGGAAAATGAATTGGGACTTTCCTGTTAAATTTTTGTCTAAAATAATTTTCCACGACAGCGGTAATTTTGAAATTTTCTGGAATATGAGTTTTCAATTCTACTCAGATTTCAAGAAAAATTAATAGGTTGAAAAATGTTTTACCTGAAACTTATTTAGTTTAAGTTTAAGTAACACGTCATCGTTTGATATTTACAAAAAAACTACCTATAATTTTCGAGTACTTTGCCATTTTTAGTGATTTTCAAACTGCTATTACCTAACACAAAAATTTTGTTAAGAAAAAATAAAATCGTGGATTGCTATTCTCATTTAAATTCAATAGGTTTCAGGTAAAAAATTGTTCAATTTTTAAAAAATCAATGTTAATCTAGCTGAATTCAAAAGAATCATTTTTTATACATTATAAAAAGAATTTCTGTATTTAGCAGGATTTTTTTCAACAGCCAACCAAGCTGACGAAACGTCGCAAAAATAATTGTGAATTCATATTCAAATTTACCACTTGTGATCGACAAACAACCTTCTCTGAATTTTTTCAACATTTTTAATCTCGTATTTTCACTTGCTACCTAAAAAAATACGAAAAAATAATTTTTATACAGTTTTTGCCTTTATAGAATAAATTTCAAAAATTTCGAAAATTTTAAAAACTTCGCGGCATCACTTAAATCATTTTTAAAAATTTGGAAAAATTCAAGTAAGTTCCTAAAAGTTCGCTGTAGACCGTTCTGAATAGTAAATTCCAGATTTGCAGCAATGTTCGTTAGGGTGGTCCTTATTTATGTAGTAAAAATTTCTTTTGGGAATTCGTTTTCTCCCACTCGCTATTATGGTTTGATTGCCCAAAAATAGAATTTCCTCAAAATTTTATTCAAATCACTTAATATTTAATCATTGCCCCAGGCAATTGAAATTTCAAGAATTTCCAAAATGGCGGACCCAATAAATTTAGGTAAAAAATTGCATTTTCTATAGTTATTAACTAAGAATGATTAAATATTGTAAAAATATTTAAAAAATTATTGTAAAGTAAGTGGTGGACAGAAAAATAGGAATTAAAAAAAAAGATGGATAAATTGAATATTTCAAAAATAGCTCATTTTTGCAGTTTTCAATGAAATATTTTGAAATTTTGTCATAAAAAGAAGTGTGGCTTTAGAAAGCATTTGATGATTTCAGAATTTCAAAATTTTGAAAATTTAAAATGGCGGCCAATTAAAGAATCAAAAATAGCAATAGAAAATTTTCCAAAAATTCAAGTTGGCGACCAGTCGAATTTTCATTTTCTTTTACTTTTATACTTTTCAACAAAATTGTCCTGAGTTTCGCCGGAAAATCAAGTTCATTTTAAAACATTTTGTTCAGATACCGAAAAATGGGGTAAAGTTGCTCATGTAAGGTAAAGTCGCTCACAAATAAATTCGCACAAAATGAATTTAAAAATAAATTTTGACTGCTTCACTAATAAAAGCAATCCAAAATATTTTTTTCCAGGAAATTTGATATTGAATGTTGAAATATAAAGTTGGGAGTGAGCGACTTGTCCTTGTTTTATGGCGCTAGAGACTGAAATTTTCAAAAAATTCAAGATGACGGCCAGGGCCGGCTACAAATTTCTCACTGGTGTGGAGTAGTTCGTGATGACTGGGGGGGGGGGGGATTCCCACACTAGAAAGTATGCATTATCATTTGTATTTGTATTTGTATTTGATCTTTCGTCTGTACAAGAGGATGCTGGTACAGTTAAAAGGATTTTTATAAGTTTTATGAACTCGAGTATAAAATCGCGCAGATGCGGGTACGTTTTCAAATACGTGTAATTTACAACGTTAAGTAACGATTTAATTTCGACGTTTTTTATCGAAATTTTATAGAGATGCATGCCTCGGTGAAGAATTAATCGATCCTCATCGAAGTCTTTTATAGTTCAATCCTTTTGTAGGTAATTCTAGTTACATCCTTTTATAAAAGGAGGTAATCACATTTACATCCGAATTTTTACCTGTAACATAATCTTCGAATTGTTGTAAAAGTTTGGAAGTTTATTAATTAAAATCGATCTCGCATAGATACTGTAACGTGATCAAGAAATTCATTAAACATTTGTCGATAATATTCAAACAAACGATGAAACGATTTTTCTTTACCCAAAGGAAAGAGAAAGTCATTGAGTATGAATATAATTTCATTTATGATCAAAACGTCCAAAAAATTGTTAAAAAATATACACTCCTTTCTAAATCACAGGTGTGGAGTTCTTCACATATTCCAGGCAGTTCGCGGTGGCCCTGGTTACGGCCAATTTTCAATTGAAAAATCAATAAATTTGGAAATTTTTTCGGTTTTTTTTAGGGTTTTTTTAAAGCCATTGGCAGCTAGTTAGATAATGGAAGAATATTGGCCGCCATCTTGGATATTTAGGAATTTTGAATGTCTAGTATCACCTCGAAATGCTTTAATGAGAAGATGATTAAAGTTGGCATTTTTTTAGATCTCATAAATTCCATACTGAGAGTCCATTGGATGACTAATTATTTGTCAGATTATATATTGAAATGTTAATTTATTAAATTCTCATGTAAAATTTCGTAAAATTATGCAAATATAACATTGTTGAATAATTTTTACATTCTCATCAGAGAATGTATCAGATTTGTGTAAAATTTGACCCCCACCCCCCGTTTTTGTCAAATGTCCACGTTTTAAGACCCTCTGAACCCGAAAAAAATGTTTTTACGAATGTGTCTGTGTGTGTGTCTGTAGATTTTTAGTTTGTGAGCACGATAACTTTCGAAAGAATTGACCGATCAGATTGACCTTTGATATACTCTTTGAGTGTCCTAAAATGAAGGTCAAGTTCGTTATTCAGCAATTTTGGACGAAAATTCAAAAAGTTGGAGCATTTAAAAAATTTTTGAGACTTTTTTTTTAATTTACAAATTCTATGTACGGATATTTGTAGTACTCAGAAAGTCAAACAATTTATCCCAATGACTTTTTTCGATAAAAAGAACATTGTGAGAGTTATAGCATTTACAAAATTCAAAAAAAGAAACGAAAATTAAAATTTCAAGCCAAACAATGCACGATATGGAAAAAAGTCATGAGAAAAAAAACTTTTCTTTTTAAAAGCCCTACAAGATTGTCATAACAACTTCTTGCATTTTCTTGAAAAATCAAAAATTCAAATTTTGAGCCAAATAACGCGGAATACGAAAAAAGTTATGATATCAAAATCGTTGCTTTGACGAAGACCTGTAAACTTGCCTTTGAACATTTTTAAGTAGGAGGCATAGTTGGTTTTTCAAGTATAGAAAATAGAATCGGAATATTTTTATTTTTATTTTTGAGCCGATCAACGCGAGATAAGAAAAAAATAGTCAAAAAAGTAGAATTTGTGCTTCAATAAGGTCAAATAAAATTGCTGTTAAACATTTCTTCATAGGGCCAATCGTAATCAAAAGATAATTTTTTTATCGTCTTTTTGACTAATTCTTTGTATATATTATACGGTGAGCGCAGAAAATCGAGCGCAAAACGCGAATATTATGATGAGAATGTATTCCTCAAGGCCGATAGATCCTTAAGTAAATAAATTGTCTTTCTCATTTGAAATCAAAAGCAAATTTATAAATTTGTACATGAAGAACATATAACACCCAGCGCGAAGCGCGACGACCGAATCGCGCGCCCTAGGCGCGCTCAAACTTGCGAGCGAACGTACTGCTAAAATTAATCATTTTTTCGCATCTCTTAGTGTTTATATTTTTAAGCAAGTGTATGCAAGTTGTGTTTTGAATGAAGTATTATATATGGAACGCAAATTATAATTACGAAAATGTCTGTCTGTCTCTCTGTGGCCTGACGACCCGATAACTTTCGAAGGAATTTTCTAATTCATATTTCCTTTTGCACACTAGTTCGTGGTCCAAAAAGACAAGTCAAGTTCGTTATTCAGCCTTCTACTGCAAATATTTATGGTTTTAACCATGAAAAATCAAACTGAGAAAAGTAATAATACAACTTTCCCACGAAACCGCGCTAGATACGACAAATAGACAAGAAACCAAAATTATTCGCCTCTCAAAGTTATAGAAAATTCCTGTTGAACATTTTGCAATAGCAACGATAGATTTTGTTTTGAACGTGGAAAATTTCCTAAGAAAATCGAAAATTCAAATTTATTTTATATATTAATATTTTTGTTTCTTACGTCGGTTCTAATACTTGGCAAGTTTTTATTACTAATTCAAAACACACTTTTTAAAAAATTTTGTATTAAATAAAACTTTTCTCATGGTTTCTCCCATATTGCAAATTTATGCCGTAGGCTCGCTCAAACTCCGCGCGAAGCATGACGCGCGCAACGCGTGATGAGAATGTGGATACGCAGCGGGCAGATTTTTTCCTTTAAATATATACAAGTATTAATTATGTTACTACGCTTTCCTAGATTTTCGTTTCTTAATATTAAAAATATAAGCAATTTAAAAATCGATTATCAAACAAGTTTTTAAATATTAAGCGTTTCAATTTTTAAAAAAATATATATGGAACGGTTTTCAATTGAAAAAGTTATGAATCAAACAATTTTAGATTAAGTGAAATTTAAAAAAAAACGACATTATTTTTAATGCAATGAAAGGAAATCATTTTGAATTCAAAGCATTCAAAATTGAATAATTTCAGGGTGGAATTTTGAAAATTGGATCATTAAAAGTTCAAAGGAATTGAAATTGTAATATTGTATTATTTCAAATTAGAAGCATTCAAAATTTAATATCTAAAAATTTAGAACCCTTGAATTTAAATAATTTTCGATTCGCAGCGATTAAAATTTGAGAATCTGACAATTTAAAATTGAAAACTAAATTTCATGTTTCAGATTCAAAGCTTCTGAAATTCTAGTATTGTATATGGTGAAATTATTCTAAAAAAACGTTCAAAACGAAGTAATTTTAAATGGGAAATATTAAAATGAAAAAATTCTAATATGAAGCGTTAAAAATTAAATGAATCCAAGCTTTATTTATAAACTGCAAAAATTGTTAATTACCAATAACTGTGATATTAAAAATTTTTCATACTCACACCCTTCAAAATTTTGATTATTTAAAGTAAATTCAGATCGTTTGAAAATGAACAATTGTCTAATTGTTAATCATACTTTTTAAAATTCAGTCATTTCGATTTTAATTGCAAAATTAAAACTTATGAAAGGGAAAAATTGAAACTTCAGCTTTCAACATGAAAATTCAGAACTCTGAAATTGTTACCATTCAAAATTAAAGAAATTATTCATTTACTGAGGTATCAATTTCAGACAGTTCAATTTTTACCTATTTGATTTTAAGCAACATAATTTTCAACTTTTTAATTTTAAGAATTATTATTCATTCTTGAAATATTCCAATAAATTTTTTTTCAATTTTAAATGATTATTTTTTCAAGTCTTCAACTAAAAATCGGGCAATTTAAAGATATTATATTAATAATATTTTGCATTAAATATTAGAGCTGGATCATAAAATCCAACTATATTTGTTTGAAAACTAATTCCTTTTTGTTGAAAAGTCCACAATTATATTTTTGGTTGAGAATCAATCTTTTTTGGTTTAAAGTTATATTATTTGCTTCAAAATTTAATTATTTTGATAAAAAATTCAACTATCTGATATGAAGACTTGGCCAAAATATACAATTTCAATACTTGTTCGAACGCAATAAATTACTTTTGAAATGCCTTATGAATATTTCTTTAGGTTCCTTACCTCATTTTTAAGAGGTTTGAGCGTGGTTAGTTAGTCGAACATTGGAAACTGAATTAAAAATATATTATGAATGTATATGAAATAAGTTTTCTGTACAAATTTTAGACTTGAACTAAAACTAAAATCAGAACCATTTTTACAATAAAACACAAATAAATACAATATATTACAACAAAAATTACAGGAAATTGGAAGTTTTGTCTATTATTTAGACGAACTATGTACTTTTCCATATATTGTTGTAATTTATTGTAGTTTTGATATTTTGCAAAAAATTATGAAAGAATTCAAAGTTTTTTATCAAATTATTTGGTTTTTTTTCGACCTAGGTTGGTAATTATTCAAATGCAATAATCTCTATAAAATCAAAAAAAGTTCAGCTTCACTTAAAGCTCTGAAACTTAAACTTTTATTGATTTTTTAGAGATTGTTGCATCTTAATATTCTATAGTTTAAACATAGAAAATCTTTCGAAATAATCAACAAAATCTACCCAAAGAGGTTTTTCAAGTGTCGAAAATGGTGGTTTATATTTTTCATGAAGTATACTAGTTATTAAAGTAAAAAATACCTATTGATTTTGAAAAATATCAAAAAAATTTGTTGACTTTTTCACCCTTTCTTCAATGCTTCTTGAGAAGTGTTGTTTCAATGAAAAAAATTAATGAAGCAAAAAAATGTATTATCATAGAGATCAAAAACTTTCACTAAAAAAATTGTTCAATACAACCATCAATTTTTTAGTGTATCAAGAAAAACACATTTTTTGGAAGGGAGGGGGTGGTTTGTGGGCCGATGTGGCAGAATTCCTGAGAATTTTCTTTTTATCAGGACTAAATCTTACACCGTTGCTTTTTAGATAAAAAGAAAAAGAATAGGACCCAAGGGCTTTTCACTTTCTGAAATTTGTATTTCACGCTACGCTCCTAATATACGTAGAATAAAGCATTATAATTGAGAGGTTGTCCTAAAGTTGTAAGCACCCTTAGTTTTCCGAGATTTATGTGCTTGCTTTGGTCGTTTTGAATAAGCTGCGAAATTTCTTGACAGCAGAGGACCTAAGACGAGGGATTACGACGCCAACCACACGACAGAGGCTGCGAAATTAACGTCTAGTTCTTGAGACTCTTCTGACTTTACATCTTGTTAGTTTCGCACACTTGTGATTTCGCACTGAATGGGCGAAATATGTTATCTAATCTTCGAGAGAAAGATTTTAATTAAATCCAGGAACGAAGAACAATCACAAATCCCCATTGTAGCATTATTGTCTAACGAAAATTAAATCACAAGTTTATTTTATTTTTTATTTATTTATTCTTTCCATGTTTACCTTGTGGGTTTTTACATACCTAAATCCCTCCTTATCTACAGGAGATCGACAGACATTAACCTTCCAACTTAACCCCACTTTCACCAATTACCTCGAATACTCCACTCTCAATCAACCTTTAGGTAGTGCCTTACGTGCTCAATCCTGTGGAGTTCCCACGTGCCTTACTATGTGCAGCACGTTTTTTCTTAGAAAAGCTCACATGCGCCCTCATATTTGGTGAGGAGAGTGGAAAACTGCAGAGAAACCAAACTCCTGAATGCAACAGGTTACCGACAGACGAGTTTGGATGTAGATATTGTAGATATTTAATAGGATCGAGTGCCCACACACATCCTCGGTGTGAAACCTCCCGCTCGACAGTAGTTAAGGTGGTTCTCGCACGAATCAACTTTTCGGTAGAAATTCTTCAAATCTTAACTGAATACGAAGAACAGTGATGCCTAACTGTTCCGGGAATTTGAAGGAAATTGACCGTTTCTACCGAAAGAAAATAGGCATCAAATTTGGCATGTTTTGTACGTATCGCCTTTATTAGACTAGACTAGTGTTAGCACGATTCTTTCAATTTTCTCGACTAAGCGTTTCAACAGATTTTGATAAAAAAAAAAACTAGCAGACAGCAAGGGGTTATTACTCAGATATTATGAAAAAATGTTCGGAATTATCGACCGTTTCGTTTTGTAAATATAACCATGGAAAGTATTGAATTTTAGCAAAATTTGACGCGCGCATGATCATGAACGTTTCCGATTTCCTACCACGTACTGTAAGCGAAAACTTTGACGGCGAGGGCAGCGCGAGAACTTCCTTAAAGGCAGCCAAACACGACTGAGCGAGAATCACGTACGTTCACCCATCCGAGCGCTAACCGCGCCCGTCCCTGCTTAACGTTCGTGATCTCAACGGGTGGAGAATCGCCATTCAGCTACTGCCGTAGGTAGTTTACTTTATTTCACATATATTAATTTTCATACTTCGACTAATAATTAATTTTAAAGACGTGGTTAGGTGGCGTGGAAGTGTGCGGATGCATGTCCGTATCGTCGGAAGCATTGATAAAGATTTTTGGTGATTGTAAGCGACCACTTCGACTTCGGTAATCGTTACCAGTACCACCAATATATGGCCCCTGCGTCACGGCGCATGCGTGGCATAGTCCGCATTATTGGCTCAGACAGTCGGTTATGTAAGAAATATCGTGTTTCCCCTAGAGTCAATTGACCGAACCAGTAAGTTGCATTTCGCGAAGCATGCGCAGTTCGATAGAGGCTACGTTTTGAGAGCACTGATCGTTACAATCCGGATTTTAGAGGTACTCGAAATAAATATCAAAAGTTACCGAAAAGCCATTCTCTCCGACCTTTACAAAACTTTTTTTAACGGATACTGAACAAATTTTCTTCGTGTATTTTCACTGTATTCTCGACAAAATATGTAGAAGGTTAAAATTTATAGGTTAGGTACAAAAAGTATGTAAAATGCCAGAAAATGCAGTAGACAAGGAATCTGTTACTAAGTTAGATGTAAGGGCAACAGATGGCGCGATGTATAACAAAAAGATCGATATCGATAGCGACAAGTAGGGGGAAGGCTCTCCTATAAAGGCCTGTAGAGTAAATCTGTCCTGGGATTTGACTGAGGCCGTGTGGCGGCGCTGGCTGTACTTTTAGGCCTCAGGTTACTGAAATTCAATTATCCAATAAATTAGTAAGTACTGATGAAAAATGAGGAAAACCTCATATTTATGAATAATTGTGAATACACTTCTTGCATAGTACCAAGAATAATTTTACAAAGGGAACTCAAAATTTTTAACATTGCCATCAGTAAATATTGTAAACAGATCAAAATATTAAATTTCAATTAAATTTTATTTTTATGGATATTTATAATGATTATTAAAATTAACGTTTAACTGAAATAAATTATAAAATTTTATATTTTTCTTTCTAAATCCAAAAAGTAACTTGTTGTGTTATTTCGTTTCAAAATCAGTGAAAAATCAAGACGTTGATAAAAATAAGCGTAACTCTTTCGGTTCTAGCCTCTTTATACTGCCGGGGATTAAGGATTTTATATGGTATGGGTAAGTAAGGAATCTGTAGGAAAAGCGATAGGTTTTAGATCAATCTAGAAGTCGCGTGTTGTTCATCAAAACGACACACTCATCCCACAACACCGCTCCGACACGGTTCGCTGATTATATCTCTAACAATCACCCCAAGTGAAGAACTTCGCAAAGCCATTATATTAATCCACTAAGAAAATCTCTTCACGCGACCCCATTAATATGCCAAATCTTCCGTTTCAGGCATCACTCTTCTTCTTATAAACAATTGTTCTCCATGCATCCCCATCCTTACATACATCTTTTGCTTTTGTTACATATTTCACAGGAACTGCATGCGAACCGCGTTCAATTTGCTCCTATCATTTTTTCGATACGTCCAGGTCTACCGTACAACACTGTGGGTCCAAACACAGAGTTATCTATTGCAATTTTGGCTTTATTCGTTATATTTTCACTTCTAGTAATAGCTTGTACACTGATGATAATCTTTCTACCCTCGTTTATACGTCTGGATATCTCCGCATCTATCTTTCCATCAGCAGTAAATTAACTTCCAAGATACACGAACTCATTAAATTTTTCTATCCACTCTTAGTTCAAGACAATGTTGCAAACTGTTTTCTCACCTCTGCTTTTAAACACGATAGTTTTTGTTTTCTTTGCGTTAATCCGAAGACCAATACTCTTCATGCTGGTATCCATTCTGCTCATCATTCTCTGCAAATCGTAGACTGATGCTGCTGTAAAAATCTCATCATCTGCAAACGCCAGTTCACGTACTTTCAATGTTCCGAGATCAACACCTTCTTCGTCTAAGAGAGCCATTCTTAGACATTTATCCATGTATATATTGAACATCCAGGAGGACATGACTTTCTCAATAAGTGTTTTGGTAAATATTTTGCCCTGGGTGCTTAGGAGGCTAATCGCTCTATAGTTAGTACAATCGCCTTTATCGCCCTTTCCCTGTAGATTGCGACGATAATCGCTTTTCTCCAATCATTAAGAACTTCACCATACACAGCACACGTATTCATTAATTCGCTTAGCTATACAAACAAATATCCAAAACCGCTCTTAAGCATTTCGGCGGTGATAACATCCATACCAGCAGCCTTAGCATTCTTTAGTTTCTTAATCATGGATATAATGTCGTCGATATTGATTCTTCTTCCGCTACCTACAACGGGATTGTCTAACGTATCTTTTTCAATGTGAAGGTTGTTATGCTCCATAGCTTGACCTCCATACAATTTCTTGAGAAAATCTTTCATGCAATCTTTCACTATGTCCGAAACCCATACCACTTCACCATGAGCATTCTTAATTCCGACTACCTCAGTGCTAGAACTTCCTTTCCTTATCTTCTTAACCCATTTCTAAAATAATTTCTTATTTCCTCCAAAGTCATTTTGCATTCTTTTATCTTCTTCCGCCTTGATTTTATCCTTGCTTTCTCTGACTAGTATCTTGGTTTTTCTGTTTTATCCCTATAATTATTTTCCTATCTAGTCCTCCCCTCATCGCTAAAAACTTTACTATTTAACATTCTCAGATACACTTGCTTTTTCTTGTTGACAGCCGCGCGGATTTCATCATTCCACCAAGCACTCCAGCCTTTCTTCCTACAGCCGCAGTAACGCACACTTCAGGTGCACTCTTGAAGCTGCTATCCCGTAATATTATCCATGCAACCTATACATATTTATTATCCAATTCAGTCTTCCAGTCTTCTTCATGATGTCCTAAATACGAGGGTTGTCCAGGAAGTAAGAGTACTGTTGCCATTTTGGGCTATGGGAATTTTTTCCACCAAGTCTGGCAACACTGGGTGGTAGAGGGGGTTCTCCTGAGCGCAACGAGAGCAGGAAGACCTAGGTAGTACGAAAACCAACCCCGTAGTGTCAATTTGTGTAGAACATGTCAATAAGAAATCCCGCCAAATGCTCAGTGCGCAGTGTCATCCAGTTGCTCCACGCAGAAGGAAAAACATCTGCAAAAATTTTTCAGCGAATCGAAGCTCTTTATGGTGAAGGTGTTATAAATCGAACGAACATTTTTAAGTGGTGTCGGGAATTTAAAGAAGGCAGAACAAATGTTCATGACGATCCGAAGAGTGAAAGACCTGCCATTTTGATTGAAGAGTTGGTGCAAAAAATCGAGGGTGTTGTTCGTGAAGACCGCCGATTGACAGTGGATGAAATTTCCGCGAGATTCCCACAACTCTCCAAAAGTCTCTTACCTGACACAATCACAAAAACGCTGGGATACCGAAAATTGTGTGCCCGGTGGATCTCAAAACAACTAACAGAGTAGCATAGAGCGAATCGGGTCGCTAGAGCTCGCGAGTTCCTTGAGCGGTTTGAACTGGAAGGTGAGGATTTTCTGAGCTCTATTGTTACAGGAGATAAAACCTGGCTGGCTCATTACACTTCAGAGACAAGAAGACAGTCTTTACAGTGGCGTCACGCCAGTTCCCCATGCGCCAAAAAATTCAAACCTTCAATTTCGAGCAAAAATTCATGACTTCTGTGTTTTGGGACCGAAAAGGGATCATTCTGATCGAATTTCCGCCTCAGGGAGAGACCATCAACGCAGAAAGATACTGTGAGACCCTAAATAAGCTCAAGAGGGCGATTCAAAACAAGCGAAGAATAATGTTGACGAAGGGAGTGTGCTTGTTGCATGACAACGTTCGTCCGCACACAGCCTTGGCCACCAAGGCACTTTTGGATTCATTCGGTTGGGATGTTTTGAACCATTGCACTAACGCCCCTTACTTGGCGCCTGTAGACTACCACCTGTTCACCTAACTGAAGACTCACATGAGTGGAAAAAAATTTTCCACTGACGAGAAGTTGAAAACAGAGGTCCTGAAGTGGGGGAAGACGGTGGCGTGAAACTTCTTCGAGGAGGGCATCAAAAAACTTGTGCCGCGGCTCACTACTTGCATAGAGCGGAAAGGCGACTACGTGGAAAAATAATTGACATGTATACAAACAAAACCCTGTAATTTTTTAAAAATACATTTCTTTTAAATTACAAAAATCGAGTACTCTTACTTTCTGGACAGCCCTGGTATTTATTCAGCTTTTCACAATATTCTAATTGTAATTCTGACTTCTGCAAATTTTCTTTTCTAATTCGCGTCTGCTTCGGCTTATTATTAATTCTTCTTCTCCTCCACCCTTGACCTAGACTCATTTTTGAAACTACGAGTAAGAAGTAGTGATCCATGCCGCACTCTGAGCCTCTCATAACCCTTTTATCCCTTACAAGCCCTCTCAGTCTTTCATCCGCTACAACAAAGTCAATCATACTAAACATGTGGATCTTTGTATGTCTGAGCCAAGTGCTCGTAATGAACGAGCCTTCTTCTAAGCATAAGCTAATCAATTTATCCCCGTTACCGTTCGTTTTTAGGCCTCCGAAATGTCTCAGTACCCTGTCGGTACCTTGGCGTTGCACACCAACCCAGTTATTTATATCTCCGAGTAAAATTATTTTTTCGCCAGAATTGCAAGTCTCTAATATATCATTTAACGAGTCCCAGAAGGTATCTTTCACATCCCTCTTGTCACCATTAACTGGAGTATAGCACGCTATAATAAATAGTCTTTTTATTTCCGCTTTCATCCTAATCCATAGTAATCTAGGTGATACATATTCATACTTTTTGACAAGTTGTTTTGCTCTCTCATTCATGACCAGACCGACTCTTTGGGTACCATATGATTTATTATCTACTCCTGACCAAAGTTCGAGTCCGTTCTCGATGTTTCTTACTTCACATCCCTTCTTCTTTGTTTTCGGTACACACAAAATATCTATCTCTTAATTACGCGCATTGCATCCCGCAATTCCTTTTCTTTAAGATCGTTTAAACCAGTAGCATTCCAAACACCCAATCTCCATTCATCGCCTGAAACTTTGCCGATGACATGCCTTTCGTCAACAGAAGTGTCAGTCCTATTCGAGGCTACATCATTTTTTATATTATTCATTGTTATAACTAAACTAAAGACTGCACTGCTAGAACTGAACTGAACTAATGTTTTAAATTAATAAGCACATCGATTTTTTCTAAAATACATATCGAGAACATGTTGCCATAGATATCTAGGTCAAATATTAGGCGAAAAATTTGGATAAAAAATGCATTATTGTTGAATTATTGTGGAAAACTTAAATTTTTCACATGTGCTCATCGCTGCAGCCTCATCTATTGAACTGATTTACGTCAAATTTTAATGATAAGACTGTAGCAACATGTTCTCGATGAATTTTGCAAGTATTTTCGATATCTTGAATAGTTTTTAAAAATTCACCATTTTTGTCATCTCTGTATTTTCATTTTTGACACTAAATACGTAAAATTCTAAAAGCTATTCAAGATGTCAAAAATTCTAGCAAGATGCATCGAGAATCTGTTGCTACTGACTTCTCGTTAAAGTTTGATACCAATCGGTTTAATAGATTGAGATTTAGAGGAGAGCATAGGTCGAAAATTGGTTATTTTTATGTTCCACTTTGTTTTAATCTCACAGTTACTAAAGAAATTACATAAAATCATAACTAAACTTTTTTTCAAAGTTGGTCACTCAGCTATATAACTTCCTTACTTTTCATTAAGATGTATTAATATAATAGGCCAATCAATTCGTCTCGAATCAAGGAGCTTTTTTTAGTCTCACATCAAGTTTCATTATGTCGAAGATTGATCGAAAATTGGAAATCGAAAGAGGAATGTTCAAGAATGAACAGAAAGGTAAGGAAGTTATACAGGAAATGGGAAGAAAATAAAGATTCGTGGGAAGCTTACATTCAGATAAGATCAGAGTTTAGCAAAAAAAATCTAGCATAAGTAGTGAAGTATAGATGGAGAATTGGAAAGATCACTTCATGGACTACTTTGAAGGAACGGAATCTCAGGCAACAACTCAAGGGCAAAGAGATAAACTACAGAAAAACGAATCCGACCTTAGCGATGAAGAAATAAATGAACAAAATTAAGAAGAAAGAAAGCTACAGCAGAAAATAAAATACCGAATGAAGCATGGGTTTATTTAGAGGGGGGTAGTAAAAGGAAATTCTTTGAGCTGATAAAAAGAGTATGGAAAGGAGAAGGCTATCCGGATAGCTGGAGGAAAGGAATTATGACGCTGATATTCAAGAAAGGAGATCCTGAGGATGTAAGAAACTATAGACCGATTAATTACCTTAATGTGACCTACAAAGTGTATGCCATGATATTGAATGAGAGATTAGTTCGAGATTTAGGAGAGAAGAAAATTCTACCGGCATCGCAGGCTGGATTTAGGCAAAATATAAGAACAATGGACAACGTATACATATACTGTTAGAAAAATCTGAATGAATTTTAACACAAATTTATTGGAAGTTTTTTCTAACTCATGTATATTAAATTTAATGCAAAATGTGCATAAAAATTCAAACACGATAATATCAAAGTATGCTCGTTTTAGCTTCAACTTAAAAAATTAATTTCATTTTGAAAAATGGTCTAATTTACCTGGGATTCCCATTTGATCAAATTTTTTTACTTTGTAGGAAAACCATTTATCCTAAAATCATGTCGGAATTCTGAAATTGAATACATGTGAACAATAGTAAACAATAGTAAAAGAATATTTAAAAGAATAAACTAGTGAAAAGCTGGACAATCAGTGTTCAAGAAAGGGAGCAATATTTCAGAAGGTGTGATTATAGTCAAGATGGTTTCGGAACATTAAAAGAAAAGGGAGGTAATTTAAAAGAGGTCTTAAAGAAGACATGCTGCGAACATCCTGCTTTACAAACTCAGATTTATTTAGGCGAAATACAAGAGTCATTACACTTGTATGAAGATGGAAACGAAGGATGTCACAAACTAATAGCTACGACGAGATGTGGCAATTCAGAGGAAAAATGTAAATATTGGCTAGACACCGAAAGTCAGACACCCGGTTTATGTAAAGGAGAAGAAGGTACACTAAAAATTTAATTAGAGACTGCAAAGTACTAGATGGACCAAATTTGGAAATTGAAGAAATCTTAAATGCACTGAAAAAAATTCTTAGTAGATTTGACTACTTTTGAACTAAGCTGCTTAGTTCCCTAAGGCTCCAATGTCACTTTTTTAGTCAAATTAATTATGGGATATATAGTTTTTTCTTATTTCCCTATGGCTCTAATGTAATTTTTCTAGTTAAGTGTATAACAATATGTTCAATCACGGCTAATACCTTATTAATGAGCGACAAAGTGGGCTGTTTTAATATGGAAGTACACATATATTTTATTTTGTTTGTTAAGAATGTGTTACAAACTAAATCTTTGCAAAACTGGATGGTGAAGAAAATGAAATGTAAACCAAGTACAATTTTCAAGGCCATATGGCTGAAAATTAAATGAATATTTATCTAATAATGAATTTTAATTTTGAAAGTACCTATTTTTTTATTAGATAAATTGCTATAGATATCCAACATTATTATTGAATTGTGGCCGGATACAAACTGAAACTTTCTCGAGTTGAGAGCAACGAGCAATCGTTATTCACGTTCGTGATCTTTTGCCACACCAGGCACTTTTACAAATTCGGCTGCTGGCTCGCATTTTTCGCCGAGAGCTTTTAGCATCGGACACATTGTTTCAGGATCGGATGTAAAAGCATTTACGGCGATTTTAGGTGATATATCAAAAAATCTAATTCCGTTTAGCAATTTAAAAAAAGTTCTTTCTCATAAAATCCAATAAGCAAACAATATTTCTTTTACAGTTTTTTTTTTACAATTAATGAAACATTTTCCGAGTTCCTATAATGCTTTTGCCAATATTAATTTTTGATAGCATATGTACTAAGCAAGCGCCAAGCACCAACTCGCAACTGCTTGCCATTACTGCACTTAAAATTAAATATTCCACTCCTGCAAGTTATTTACATTTCCTCGTAAAAGCAGAAAATTGAATCTTTTAACGTAATCAGATTTCATGGAGCGGTTTCTTGAACAAGGATTATTTTCCCGTTCGTTACAATACTTTAACAAAATTAAGTATAAATATAATTCTTCAGTTATACGCGTTAACTTTTCTCTGATTAACAATTAACAATTAATAATATATGAATGAAGAATTATGAACCAAAAGCATTCAAACTGCAAACGACGAGGTTGAAAACCAAATGGGATTAAAAATAAGGCAGTTTTTTCAACCACTGTATTTATGTAGGGGAAACAATTTTAAATGCAATTTTATTCAGGTGATACTCTTCTGGTACGAAGTGAATATTCACACTTTATGCCTTTCCGATCAGTTGTCGAAGGACTTTGTGTATGAGTTCATGAAACACTTATCCAAAACGGTTATTCAAAAACATTTTTCCATTCATACAGTGATTATTTTTAATATGTCATAAGAATTTTATGATCTACAAAGTGTGTCGTATTTGGTGTGCAAGCATGACACTCATTGCTACCAACTATCATAGACAAACAACACTAACAATAATTTTATTTAATTAGTAGCACTTGCTTGTTTGTGCACGCAATTTAAAAGCAAACAGATTACTTTGATATCCAAGCCTAACCAGTCAACACTTTATTCACCTCGTACCGGCTGATACATCTTATAACAGCATGTAAAATATATTTTCGATGAAAATTTCTACTCATAAAAAATACTAAAGAACTTTTGCTCTAAAATCCAGTCACTTCTTCCTATTATTCAGATCGTACTGGTATTCAGCTCGTACTGGTTTTCCCTATCATTTAAAAAAATGGGATATTTGAGATAGCACTTGATGAATTTTTATAAAAAGGAATCCGTTCCTGCAATGTCTACGAGAACTCGTATTTACGGGGAAAAAGGATACCACATGGAATGGTGTATCGAAGGGGTTTGTAACCAGTCTATTACTGGCTTTATTGAGATTGCGAATCAACCAGCAATTACTACAGGATGCAGGGTGGCAAGTACGATCAATGCCATCATCAATGAAATATCACGAATCATCGCCGTAATTTGTTCTCGTATTTGTGTATATATATATAGGTAATTCATACATAAAATGAAACTAACTGATGTAGATTTAACAGTGGATATAAAACAGAATCATTGTTGATTGAATTGAAATTTAAACTAGCTGTTGATTCGATCTTGGGTGTTTCCATTTTGATGTATTTATAAGTATACTCGTATGTCGCTCATTTGATGAGCTCTTTGCTTCTTCGAAGATGAAGGATTAATGATTTTCATTTACTATTGAAAATGACTTTAAATGATGTTAATGGAAAAAAAATTTCTGCAAAAGTCAAGTTTAAAAAATATTATAAATAACCATAACCTCCTTACTATTCAATAAAATGTATTAACATAATATGTAGGCCAATCGATTCGTCTCAAATCAAGAGGCCTTTTTATTCTTACATCAACGTTAAATTATGTTAATGAAAAAAGTTTTACTATAAAAAACCGATTTTCCAAATATTATAAATAACCATAACAATCTTACTCTTTAATAAAATGTCATAATATTATGGGTCAATCGATTCGTCTCGAATCAAGAAGCCTTCTTTATTCTCACATCAACATTGAATTATGTTAATGAAAAGAGTTTTACTATAAAACTGCTGCTTTAGATATTATAAATGATATATTTGCTTAGTTTTCAATAAAATGTAGTAATAGTGTATTATTAGTGTCAGATAACTTTGAATTATGTGAATGAAAAAAGTTTTACTACCTTCCCACCCCCTCCATGAGACGTTGAAAGGGGGTAGGGGTTTGACTAATATTATTTCTGTAACATGGGTGTCTTTCCGCCCCACAAGATGTTGGAAAAGGATAGGGTTTGACCAACATTATGATATTTATGTGACCAGTCACCGGAGTGCCTTCTAGACCCGCTACGAGACGTTTGAAAGGGGTGGGAATTTGACCAACATTATTTCTGTAACCAGTCACAAGGGTGCCCCCCACCCCCACGAGACGCTTGAAAGGGGTAGCGTTCTGAGCAATATTATTTCTGAAACCAGTCACACGGGTGCCTTCCCGCCCCCACGAGACGTTGGAAAGGAGTAGGGATT
>JAUMHM010000031.1:69686999-69698199 GCA_032362435.1 Melikaiella ostensackeni
AATTGCTGTTGAACATTTTGCAATAGCAATGATAGATTTTGTTTCAAACGTGGAAAATTTCCTAAGAAAATCGAAAACATTGGTCAAACATTGGCAAATAATGTTTATGAAAATAATTAGTCATCTAATGGATTTTCAGTAAGGAGTTTATGAGATTTAATAAACAATCACAACTCTGATCATCTCTTTGTAAGATAAAATTAATTTTCTGGTGAAGTTCGAGACGATTTTGTTGAACAGTATAAAATTCAAACAGTTTTGACAATTCGACGGGCCGTTTCTTGAATTTTTTCAAAATTTCGGACTTCTGGAATGATCGGATGCTATCAAATTTGAACTTCTTTTTCTAGCAATTTTTTTAAATATGTAATGGAAAACTGCAGAGAGGAGCTTTTTAAATTTCTTATTGGCCACCATCTTGGATTTTTTCGCAATTTCGAAATTCCGATATCATCGAATGCCTTCTAAAGCCACATTTCTTTTTATAGCAAAATTTGAAAATATTTCATTAAAAACTGCAAAAATGAGCTATTTTTGAAATATTTAAGTGGCCACCATCTTGGATGTTTTCAAAGTTTTGAAATTTCCTGTCCACGATTCACTTTACAATAATTCATTGGATTTTTTTACAATGTTTAGTTATTCTTAGTTGGCAACTATAGAAAGTGCAATTTTTGACCCTACTTTGGAAATGTATAGTATTTAAAAATTCTGAAATTTGAAGCATTACATGGAGATTACCGTCCTACGTGGACAATTGATGACTTTTTTCAGAATCCTAATGGGATTATAATGGGACTTGTTTGATACTCGTGCTTACTTTAAATTGTAAATATCAAGAAATATTAATAATATTCAATTATAAATATTAGGCAATTCTCAAATTTCGCAAAGTCGTGAGCTTGAATATTGTGTGAGCTTAGTAAATATATAGCTAACATATTATTTGATACTGTATGCAAAATCTGATAATAAAGCACAACTCGAGGAATCATTCTCAAGAATCTAGAGAGTTAAGCTGATCCCATCCTCAGTAACAAAGTACCTCCTTAGTTTAGTCCCTCATTGGATAGCTGAGCAGATCGCAACAAGAAGATTCTGAATCTCTTCAAGAAATGCATTCTTGCCTCTTGTTTTCCTGCCTCCTATTACAAGATCAATACCCAAAGGCACATCTTCCTGAATGGTAAGATGTCTCTTAATTGTACTTGGTCTCATTGAAGTAACTTTCACTCGCTCTTTCTCAAGATTGAAAAAGAGGATTGATAAAAGACTTGGAAAAACATGAGCTAATTGGTCCCAAGTTGGCATAGTGTTCGATCACTTGACCAACAAGAAGACTTTTCCTTCTTTTGGTACTTTCCTCCGAACGTATTAATCGCCGGGACTTTTTTGTTCTTCCACTAACTCCACCGCCAGGTGGTATTAATCTCTGCGAAGCCGGGACCAGCTTGAAGAAGTGTAAGAAGAAGAAGACCTCTCGGCAGACCATGGCGGGTACATACCTTTCTGAATATGGCACATATCTGAAGAAGAAGGAGAACGAGTGCTCTGGGAATTCTCTACAGTCTGTAACTCTGCAAAGCGTATTGCTGGAATAATGACGCCAGAATTGGATGGGGTGTTTGGTGCAAACTTAGCAGCTCAGAATAGAGCCGGAGAAGCAGGAAAAAGGGATAGGAGGAGTTGATAAGAATAAAAAGAGAAAAGTACACAATTGGAGAGGGTGAACTTTGTTCTCAGAAGTGTTTACAATAATCACTTCACTCAAGTTTCAATGTATATCTTTGCTCACATTATCAGTTGATGTATACCCATGTTGTGATTGACGTACGTTGGGAGGTTTTCTTAACACAGACATTTATATATTACACAAGATAATTTAAATTTATTTAACATGAAATTTAAGTATGAGTATAGTTAAATTACATCGGTTCCGCATTCACTCCTTAAAACTTTAAAATCGATTCTCATTGACGAAGTTTTATTTTATAATTTATTTGCTCTATAGCTGTTGAAAGTTTGAGGAAGATGTTATCTTTCCAATAGATATAAGGCAAACAAAAGTGGCGGTGAAACTTACACTTTGATATTCTGACTAAAATTGTTACACACAGATCACAGAAGAAATTATAATCCTTTTTACTTTCATTCACTTATACCTTACATTTCATATTCTTGAAAAACATACCATGAAGTTAAATTTTTACAATTTTAGCTATATCTTCACAATGAAACAAGCTTCTCGTTTGTCTTCAATCCTTATGTTTTAGTTTAGTGTAGTTGGTAAATTTTTTCTTCCTTTTATTTCGACGTGACCAAATGACAAGGTGCCATCTTGGTGAGACCAAGTGATAAGGTGCTACAGAGTTGAGGGCGTATTTAGTCTCTTCAAGATGGAACCTTGTTTAGCTCTATTTCTTTCTATCCCTTGTCTATCCACCGCAATCTTCATTTATCTCCTTGTCAATATACTTCTTCTTCTTTCTCGTTTATTCTCACCTCTCTATTCTTACCTATCATTTACCTAACCACGTCTATCTGTTTCTATCTCTTTGTCAATACAGATTTATACCTATCTTATTCATTCTCCATTTCTCTGCATAATTCTATATCCACTGTCTATCTACATCTGTTTTTTTCTATCTCTTTGCCAATATATTTCTGATACTATCCTTTTCAATCCCCACTTCTCTATTCCTCGCCTATTCCCGGCTATCCCTTTCTATATCTTTGTCAATCAAAATTCATGCCTATGTTGGTAAATTTCAGTGAACACTGATTCAAATAGCTGGAATTATGTCATTGACACTCAGTGCAATTCCACTGATTCTAATTAAAAGAGAGCCCATTCAATGCACTTTTCTCTATCTCAGTCTATCCCTTGTCTATCTACGTCTACGTCTATCTACTCTTTTCATCTCGTTGTCAATCAAGCATTTTCGCTTATCTCTTTCAATCCCCTCTTTTCTATTTTCATCTATCCCTTGTCTATGAGGGCCCAAAAAAAAGTTCTCTAAATTTGAGTCAAATCTCAAATCGGTTAATATTCACCTATCACCCCAGACACTCCAAGTTTCCTATAAGGTTAACATCTAGATAACTCAAAATTTCTAATCATATAACTAGTTACTAACTGATCAGTTAATAATTGTATGTTGAATTGAATTTTGGAAATATTTTTACTGTGTTAGTTCGAGGTGGTCACGGATCGTTTCGCTTTCAAAAATCCTGAGAATTAAGTTAGTTTTCACGTATATTTTACCGTTTTCGAGGTAACTCAAAATTAAAAATTTTTTTTGTAATTTTGAAATCTTTTTACTGGAATAGTTTGGGGGCGTCTTGGACCATTTCCATGTAGAATAGTCTGAAAATTTTGTTCATTTTCATGTGTCTCTGACCGTTTTCGAGATAATTCGAAATGTTGAATTTTTTTTCAAATTTCGAAAGTCCTTCTGCTGGGTTAGTTCAGGGTATTGGAGAACCATCGTATTGTAGAAAACCATAAGATGATCATTTTCAAGATAACTCAAAATTTCTAATCGTATAACTAGTTACCAATTGATCACTTAATAATTGTATGATGAATTGAATTTCGGACACATTTCTACTGTGTTAGTTCGAAAGTCTTTCTATCGGGTTAGTTCAGAGTGGTGGAAAAGCATCGGTCTGTATAAAACCATACAATGATCGTTTTCAAGATAACTCAAAATTTCCAATCATATGACTAGTCTTTGACTGATCAGCTAATAATTGTATAATTGCAGATTTTTACAATCATATTTAATTATACATTTCGCCGAAAACATTTTTTAATCAGACACAAGTAAACAGTCACAATTCTTAAAGATCGAAATAAAATCTATTTTCTTGTGAAAATTTTTTGTGTACTGAAAAAGGACACCCAAAAAGTTCACAGTTCAAAAATAGACTTGGAGACTACCCGTCTCACCGGCTCATTAGAGACAGGTGTACAATAAATGTTCACAACAGAAAGAAAAAAGAGGGAGAAAAAAGGAAAGAGTCAACCAGAACCATCCTCAAACTCTTTTTTTTCTCCGTCTTTTTTATACTACTGGGGACCCAACATGTTTCGAAGCCAATTGAGAGTTCCTCATCAGGGATAATACTATAGGTAAAACAAACAAGTATGGAAATGATGAATTGTTAGATCAGAAAAATATTGTCTTTACCTGAAAATAGAAAGAGATATGATTGATAGCGATTTTAGTCTTTTTGGTACATATTTTATACATTACTTGGAAATTGAAAATTTTAACGTAGGCGAATAGTTCTGAATGAATCCTAAATTCAGATCTTGCAATTTTTTGATCGAAAATTGATTCCTGACTTTTCAAATTATGACACAAACTTAAAGCAATTATATCCAATCAATGATTCCGTCTCAAAGTCTGTTCTATCTATCTAATTCTCATTTTCAAATTAATAGCTTTTTTCCTTCACTCTTTACGTTGGCCATTATTGAAAAATAGAATTGAGGATTCATTCAGAACTATTTGCCTAAGTTAAATTCTTCAATTTTTAAGTAATGTATAAAATATGGACCAAAAAGACTAAAATCACTATCAATCAAATCTGTTTTTATTTTCAGGTAAAGATAATATTTTTCTAATCTCACAATTCATCACTTCCATACCTGTTTGTTTTACCTATAGTATTATCCCTGATGAGGAAGTCTAAGTTGGCTTCGAAACATGTTGGGTCCCCAGTAGTATAAAAAAGTCGGAGAACAGAAAGAGTGTGAGGATGGTTTTGGTTGAATCTTTTCTTTTTTTCCTCTCTTTTTTCTTTCTGTTGTGTACATTTATTGTACACATGTCTCTAATGAGCCGGAAAGACGGGTAGTCTCAAAGTCTATTTTTGAATTGTGAACTTTTTGGGTGTCCTATTTCAGTACACAAAAAATTTTCACAAGAAAATAGATTTTATTTCGATCTGTAAGTTATTTTGAAAAGAGACATTAAACAAAGATTGGTTTCAATCTGCAGGGTTGCCTATGAATACATACTCAAGGTTTCTTTTGAATGAGGTTGTAAATGATTAACTCAATTTACCAAAAGATATCTATTTCACTTAAATATAAAAAAAAAATTTTTGAAAACATTAGTAATTTTTTAGAAATGTGTCATTGATTTGGATTATTACCTTTTTCATTGAGAAAAATGGAATATTCTGAATAGATTGGTCCTAAATCAACCCACAAACAGTCACATTTTTTCAAGATGAAAAAAACTATCCTAGGGTTATTAAATCATACTCTATCGGTTCTAATTGGATTAGAACATCAAATGAAATAAAAAATGGATTGAAATGAATAAAAATGGAAGCAAATAAAATTTATACATAATTTTTTCCACTGTGTATAAAATTTTCGCATGGGATCCAAGATAAAAAATCTGCCCGTTGCGCTGGCACATTCTCACCGCGCGCTAGGTGTGCGGTTCGCTTCGCTCGCAAGTTTGAACACGCCTGGGGCGCGCGTCTATCTATTTTTGCCGAGAAGTGGATTTATTATTATTTTTTTTAATAACATTTTTCACGATTAAAGCAAAAACTATGCGTCTCATCGTAAAAATAGTCTCAAGCTAATTTGTAGCAATTTTTAAGATGAATAATTTTGCTTCCAACAGTTTTTTCGTATCTTGTATAGTTTTGCTAGAAAATTGAATTTTTGATTTTCTAAATACCATTTTCGATGGATAAAATCAGAACCGTTTGACAAAAATGGCTGCTTAACGAACTCGTCCTTTCTTTTCAGGCCTTGAAACAGTGTGCCAAAGGGCAATCGAATCGGATGATTCCTTTGAATGTCATTGTATTCACAGACAAAAAAAACGACTACGACAGACAGACATCGAAGTAAAATCCATTTTTTCTCAATCAATGAGTCCGAAAACGTCGAGATTTCATGAAATCTGCGAAAGACAATTTTTACGTAAAACCAATAAGTCCTCATTGAGATAAGAATGTAAAAATTAAGAAAAACATTCTTGGTGCTCGCACCTTTGGCTTGAAGTAATTTCAACCGAACCGTTCTATATAAGACGAAGAAAGAAAAACAAAACTGTAATATGTACTAAATATTACAAACAGACAATGAGCCAAGGGAAAAACGTATCCACCACCTCAAAGTAACATTTCTTAGAATTCTTATTATGAGCATGCACGTGATACAACGCTCATGAAATATGAAGCAGAATCATGAACGCGTATTTCTCGAGTTGCAAGCACAAGGAAAGGTTCAAGTAGTCATAAAAAGAAGAAAGCTTCAAGTTGTTCGACCTTTTATAAAGGACGAATCACAGTTCCACTCAAATTATAGACTTTTTCCATTTATTCGAAATCCGAATTTTCTTAATTCTTAACTATCCAAAATTGTATGTGAGGATTAAGCGAACAAAAAATGATGAATGCATTTAAAAAAAAAAAATGAGTTACACATAGTTTTAGCTCCAGGACTCGAGGAATATAAGTATTGACCCGTCGTTCACAAAAAGAATTCTATCCCATTAAAATCTCGCTTTAAAAATTTGGTGACATTCAAAATATGTGAAATAGAATTCGTGTATTTTTTAATAAAGTGTTCAAGATGCTATAAAACTGCATAAATCTTTGCTAATAGGTTCAATAATTCGATAATGTTGTATAAGAACTTAAATAGTATTAAGAAAGGAAGAACATTTTTGTCGCGTCCTCAACCAGACGATTTTATTAGAAATATTCTATGATGTTTCGGTCGATTATAATACCTTCAAAATAACGCAGACTGAACGAAAAACGAAGAAACTTGGTGAGAAATTGTCGCAAACATCAAGTGACCATATACGTAGGAAGTCGTTAGAAAAGAGTCGGGTTAAATAGTAGTAAATCATGGTCTTGAGTGCCCAGAAATTCTTTTCTTTATATATTCTTTGAAGAATTCATTAGGGTAGTTATTGTATCATGCAACTTTTTTTAATGATCCCTATTATAAGTTGAATAGGATGATTAGATAAAAAAAGAAGAAGTCTTCCGCAATATGACGCTTTTCTAAACCAATTACTTATAATGTAATTATTGTCATCTTCAATAAGATATATGTTTAGAAAACTGATAGATCTGTTGTTTTCAATTTTATAAGTAAATTATAATCTGCTATGGTATGAGCTGAATTGTGATATTATAAAGTCAATCTTGTGTTTAGGAAGAATAAGGAAGGTATCATCTATATAGCGTACAAATACCGGAAGTTGGAAGCTTAATTTATCTAAGACATTCGTTTCGAAATCTTACATAACAAACTCAGCTAGAATGGTTCAAATGGGCAACCCTATAGGGGTGTATTTCAGTGGACATACTATCCATACCAGCAGCTTTAGCATTTTTCAGATTCCTAATTGCGTATATAATGTCGCGGAAATCGATTCCTCTTTCACCACCTACAACGGGATTGTCTAACGTATCCTCTTCTCTGTCACAGTCGTTATGCTCTATAGCTTGAATTCCGCACGATTTCTTGAAAAAAACCAATCACACAGTTTTTTATTTTGCCCGTATCTCATACCATTTTACCATCAGCATTCTTAATTCCGATTAATTCATTGCTAGCACTTCCTTTTCTAATCTCCTCAACCTAATTATGAAATAATTTTTTATTTCTTTCAAAATCATTTTGCATTTTTTTCACCTTCTTCCGCTTTGATTTTGCCCTTGCTTTCTTTGAATAGTATCTTTGCTTTTCTGTTTTTGTCCCTATAATCATTATCTACACTAGTCATCTTTTCATCGCGAAAACCTTTGATATTGACCTTCCTCGAGTACGCTTGTTTTTTCTCGTCAAAAGACAGGCGGATTTCATCATTCCACCAAGCATTTCCAGTTTTTTTTCCAACAACCGCGGTACCGCACACTTCAGATGCACTCTTGAAGATGATATCCAGTATTATTCATGCACCCTCTACATCTTTATTGCCTAATCCCGGCTTCTTATCTTCTCTTTGATGTCCTAAATATTTATTTAGCTTTTCATGATATATTATTTGTACTTCTAATTTCTGCAAACTCTCTATTTTAAGTCGCGGCTACTTCGACTTGTTATTAATTCTCCTTCTCCTCCATCCTTGACCAAGGTTCAATTTTGAAACTATGAAGCAGTGACCCGTTCCAGTCAATCATACTGTGGCTTTCGTCTCTGCACCAAGTATACATGAGGATCACTTTATGTCTGAACCATCGCGTTGCACAACAACTTAGCCATTAATATCTCCAAGTAGGATGATTCCTTCCCCAGAATCACAAGCACTTAGAATATCATTCAACGAGTTCCAGAAGATGTCTTGTACATTACTACTATCACAATAAACTGGAGCGTAGCATGCTATAATGAATAGCCTTGTTATTCCTACTTTCATTCTAATCCATAATAATCTAGGAGGTACACATTCAAATTTTTTGACATACTGTTTTGCTGTCTCATTCATAATCAGACCGACTCCGTGGCTCGCATCCCTCCTTCTTTGTTTCCGTTACATACAGGAATATCACGCTTCCTTATGCTGACTGTATCCCGCAATTCCCTCTCCTTAATATCACTTACACCTTTAGCATTCCAAGCTCCCACTCTCCATTTATCGCCTGTAACTTTTCCGAGGGTATGCCTCTCGTCAACAAAAGTATCAGTCCAATCCGAAGCTACATTATTATTTGTATTGTCCAGTATTTAAAGTTTACACCCAATTACCAATTGGATGCGAGAAATGTTTTCCGTAAGTATGAAATTATATCCAACCTAAACAGCTAAATCATCGTAAGGTGGTATATCCATTCATAGCGACAGTTGCACTAAACTTTGGTCATTCAGAGAAGAGAATGAAAACAAAGCCAGAACAATAGCACAAAAAAAGTGGGATCATTTTCATTGTAGCTCATTTGTCAAGTTCTCGAAATAAGGGTTTTTCCTCTTGAAATGAGAATACTTCAAGTATAAAATTGCAACACGAACATAGCTGCATTCTCATTCTCCGGTGTCTCATTTTTGTTGCAACTCAAAACAACATCGAATCGGCATACTTTTGAGGATTGGTGTTTTTCTGTGAGGAGCTATGATCGGTTTGTGTTGTATACTGAGGAGGACACCAGCCTCCTGCAGTTTGGTCTTCAAGATGGGAAAAGACCATTCATTGCCTCATAAATGTGATAAGAATTCTCAACCCTGAGTAAAATTTCACAAGAAGAGAAACTCCCATAAATCCCCATTATCCACCAAAAGTATAACCAGATTCCCAAAAGCCTCAAGCATTTTTATCAATTTCCATCAACTCTCAATAGTTTCAAACATTGCCAAATATTTCTATCAATTTTCGAGAATTCCTAGAAGTTTCTAAAACTTTCCATCATTTCCAAACATTCCTATCCATTTTCGAAAATTTCCACAAGTTTCACAGTTTTTCAAAATTCTCTCATGTTTTGGAAAGCCTGAAACATTTGCACTCATTTAAAAAAAATTCCATAAATTTGCCGAGGTTAACATAAATTGCGAAAATATTCCATATATTTCCAAGACTTCCCATAAGTTTCAGGCAATTTCCGAAATTCATAAATTTCCCAATCTCTCTATAAACCCAAACTTTTCAAAAATTTCCAAAACTTTCCACAAATTTTCGGCAAATCGTTGACTACGCGTGCAAAATATTGAAGTATATTGACAAATATTGAAAAATAAACGCATGGAAAAAAAGCTGACAGAATTTTTAAATGTATTTTTTTCAAGAAGCTAAGCAGTGCGAAGTGACCTGAACCGCAGTTTTCGTGAATCTGGTTGGATTGTGAGAAAATACATGTTTCTACTTACGCGAGAATTTGACATTTTTTAGGAATAGAGTCTTCATCTAGCTAAAGAGACTTTTAAAATGTTGTGCGTAAATCTAGGGACTTGAATTCTTAAAAAACTGAAGCTCTTGGGAAGTTTTTTTTTTTCGGCAAATCAAATAGTACAAATAAAATACTCATCGTTAGTTTTGTTTTCATTTAAATTATCCTAGAATACTGTGACTGGACGCAGCTTTTTCGTTCAGCTTATAAAACCTCACGGATAACACTTTCAATTTTAAACAAGAACTTCCAATAAGAAAAAGGTTCACTACGCGTGCGAAATATTGAAACATATTCAAAAATATTAAAAAATAAACGCGTAGAAGGTTTTTCTTAGATATGAGACGTTTTGGAAAAGTGCTCTTCAATTGTTCACATACAAAGAGATTTATAAAATCGGAAGGAGGAAAAAAGTAAGTGCAGGAGCATTAGCCATTAGCCATTAGCGTAATGACATGGAGTACGGTAATCACATCAGGGTCACCAAGTGATACTTTGGACCATTCGCGGAGGTCGTGATGCGAAACCGAGAGTCAGGAGCGTCTCTCTTTTCAATTCCGCAACATCTCTTCAATCCTGAATCTCGAGTTTCGACGGCATTCGCAAATGCACTCGTGGAATGGAAATGAACCGACGCGGCGCAGTCCGAGTTGCCCGCCAATAATAATTCTTACCGGATTCAATTTGAATAATACCAAGCGCGGTTTGCCTGATGCCCGAGCACGCCTTATTATCTCACGTATATACTCACCTATTCGATATCATCGATGCTATACATATACATATATACATATATACGAATATAGTAATATACCATCCCCTATTATATTTTTCCTTTCCTCTACTCTGTTTTATGTTTATACTTCTTCACCCTTTCCACCGAGTCTTGCTCCGTTTATTCGTTTATTATTTTCTCTTCAATTGTGTTATCGAGAAAATCGAAAGCTTACTCGGTTATTATACGATTGAATAATGGAATGGGATTGCTCGAGTGATAGTATGCAGGAATTAACGTACAGTAGGATAGGCAATAAAATTTCTTGAATTTCAAAAATCCTCAAAAGTTTGTGTATGCTACAAGTAGTTATCCTGAAAATTTGAGTTCGATAAAAAAAATAATCCAGCCATCGCAAACGTATTGAAGTCTCAAGAGCAAAAAGTGCAAAATTTGTTTTAGTGGGCAAAAAATAGTAAGACTTTTTAATTTAAATTTCTCGCGGAAACCCATTCGTCAAAATATTTTTTTTCTAGGGTGGTATGACTGTCGGTGACATCTGTGCCAAATGTCACATCAAAATAATCATTAGTGTTTAGTATACGCTTGTCTTTC
>JAUMHM010000031.1:69698238-69708589 GCA_032362435.1 Melikaiella ostensackeni
CGTCCTATTTCAGTAGTTATTATATTATTCGTAAATACAAATCATTCAATTTATAAGAAGAATTATGAAATGACGAGAAGGTTATAGGATAAAACGCTTGGCTCTAAGTCGCCCACTTTAGAGAGTTGAAAAGAAATGAATAGCGGATTCGAGAAACCTGACCTGTGCAGTACTAGTCGGAGAAACAAATGACTACAAAAAACAAAAGGTGTTATAAGAAAGGTTATAAACACTTCAGGGCATACGTTTAGTGTTATTTCAGTAGTTATTATATCAATCGTAAATACAAATCAATCAGTGTATAAGAAGAATTATGAAATGACGAAAAGGTTCTCATGAGCAGATTAGAGAGGTTGACAAAATGATCGAAAACGAAGATTGAACGGTTGCATTCAATAATGGTGTACTTGAATTTTCAGAAGTTAGGTTTTTGTTTTTCATAATGTTATGTACAAAAGAAATGAAAAATAAGTGATTCCTTGAAATACAAGTGCACCATTATTCCAGCCGACCGCTGAATTAAACTAATAAAGTGTCAACCGAACAGTGGAGTTTGATGTGCCCGGCTGGAGCGAGAGTGTGCTGTCTGTGCTCTGCGACATCCATGATTTTCATAATTTTTCGCCATGACACACCACCACGAAAAATCTGACAAAAATGTATGTTGAAGCGGACACTTCGAGGTTTGTTTTAAATAAAATTGGAGGTGTACCTCTAAAACATAACCTGAAAAAGTATTTTCAAAATTTGAAAGCATTTTTTTACCCCTATTTTTCATCCAAAAAAAACCAAACTTTTTTCTGAAAGTAGTCTTTTTGGTTAACACTACATATATTTTGTTCGTCAAAATCGGTTCAGCCGTTTTCGAGAAAAACCCTTTTTTTCATTTTACTCCCCCTCCATATCTCCCAAAAAAATTAAATTTTAAGGTTGAAATTTTTAGCATTTTATATTCACATAGATGTCAATATATGGTGCCAATATAGGCTTGATAGGTGCGGGGGCCATTTTTACATGCTTATCCCCCTAGGCCCTTTTAGTCTACAAATTTTAGTAGGTAGGAATCATCAAAAGTTATAAATATGTCAGGAATAAAACAAATTTTGCACTCTTCTCATACTTTCCACCGAGCTTTGTTACGTTTATTCGTTATTTTCTCTTCAATAGTGTTATGGAGAAAATGGAAAGCTTACTTGGTAGTTATAGGATTGGATAATGGAATTGGATTACTTAAGTGATGGTATGCAGGAATTAATGTACAGATTTCTTTATATGCTCGAGAACAGAGAAGCGGATCTGGGGATTATATAATAATATAGTTCACTGAAATCGAATTGCTGTTAGAGTGATGGTAAGCAGGAATTCATAGGTTTTTTTCACTCTCTGCTGAAGAGGAAAAGAGCAGATCTTTACCAAATTCGATGAATATTGCAACTTTTTGCTATTCAGTTCTTCTGGCTCATTTTTTGCATTCCTTTCTTTTTTCTTCTCTTTATTTCGTATTTCACATTTTAGTTTCTTGTTTGGGCTCCCTCTACTGCTACTTTTTTTAAGTGGTTTGTAATAGTTTAAATGATTTCACTGAAGAAAATTGTTTAATACATTAGGCTACTTATCAGTTTAAAGATAAAATAAGTGCAAGTAAATGCGGAGAATTAAAAGGATAGATAGATTTTATTATTATTAAGTAAATTTGTATTAGTGCAAAAGTGAAAGCTGATAAATGAAACAAACTCGATATGGAGAATTTTAAATTGTTTTTACCCAATATTTTTTAAATGAGATGGAAACCGGATAAGGGCCTAAAATCAATGAACCATTATTTGATATAACAGTGATTGCAATAATCTATGTAAAACGCCTGCAAATACATTTTTCGCTTGAAAGGAGCATTAAGGTTTCCTGTGAATAATATAATAAGGGAACTTTAGACCTCGAAACATGTGTTGCTAAAGTGATGCTTCATAAGATGATGAAATTTTTCCAATATCTGGATGCAAAGTAGATAGAGCGATAAAAATTATACGTGAAATGTTCGTCTTTATCGCATCATGGACTTACGCTTTTAATATTACTCGTGCATAAGAAAGTCCGTTAACAGGGAAACATCTGTTTCGTTCTCAGGCGTCCCTCATTGAACGCTTTTTCCTGAATCTTTCTTTTACATAACTACGACTACAAGTGATTTCACTTGCATTAACGTCCGATTTATTCATTCGCATTAATTCTTAAGGCTTGCCATCCTCCCCTCTCCTCCTTTCCTCTCATACAACCATCCCATACATGCTCCAATGTCTTCTCTATCCACTTACTCTATCTCTTTTTGCCAATTCTTCGTAGTCTATATTTCCAACTTCTCCTATCCCTCGATCTCTGGAAAACTTTCTTCTTTTTAACTCTACTGCCCTCTTTTTTCCCTTTTTTCCACCTTTCTGTAACATTTTCTCACTAGCTTCTCTCCTTTTAGCTCACTTAGTCTCTCTTTGACTTTTCTCGCCCTCTTTCTTGCCCTTCATCCTAATTTATCCCTTTGAGCCACTTCTCTTACTATGTAACCCAGAGCTCTCCAGTCTACCCCTACTGTCCATCTAATATATCTCTCTTGCAACTTCTCTATCTCCTTTCTCCCTTTCCATCCCCAAATCTCAGACTCATAGCCCAATATCGGCCATGCCAGGGTATTGAACAACTTCATTCCTTCTTCATCCTCCGCCAACATCACTATATTATCTTCATATGCTAGCGTATATATTCTTTCTTCTTCTAGCCTTACTTTTCCTTATCCTTTTCTTCCTCTTCCAAATCTGAAATTAATATATTAAACAAGAACTTCAGCTATCTCCTTCCTGTCCAATAAGTCAAACGCCGCCTTCAAATCCACAAACATTGCTGTCATGTCCCCTTTCTCTTTTTTATTACTTCTACTTATAACATAATTTAGCATATAAATATTATCTATCATATCTATAACACCTTCCCCTTTTTCTCAATTTCACTATTCGTACCACTATTGTTTCCATATTCCTGGCCAACCCTCTCCTCTCCATACCCTCTTTCATATTATCCACGCCCGCTCCTTCAATTCCTTTCCTCCAAATTTCAAAACTCCATAAGGGTTTCCTCCTACCTTACCATCTTTTACTAACCCTATCGATATCTCTATTTCTTTCTTTGTGATATCCTCTTTTTCGTCCTTTTCCCTTCCCTCTTTCCCTCCTTTCGTGATATTCCTTACCACTCCTCCTAACAATTCCATAAAATATTATTTTAATTCTAATAGTTTAATCTCCTGATTAACTCTATTCATTTTTGTCCTCTCTCTATTTGCTACTTTTTCATACTTCTTCCTCCGTGCTAGCCTCTTCTGCCTCCTCCTCAAAGCTTTTATTCTCTTCCTCTTTTTTATCACATAACTCATAATCCTCTTGTTTATTTCTTTTGTATTATTCTGCACTGTTCTTCTCGTTGCTCTATTCTCTTAATTCCTTTCTCTCATTCTTCTTTCCCCTTAAATTCCTCAGCCCAGTCACCTCCTTGCCCTCCTTTGCTGACTTTTTTGTTAACTGTAGTCTCTATTATTCTTTTTACTTTTCCTATTGCTGTATCCATCTCTTCATTAACATTTCCCTCTCTCATTTTCATTATCTTCATCATTTCCCTTGAATTTACAATTCCCTCTGCTTTCCAATTACCTTATCCTACTCTTTTTTTCTTCATATTGTCTTTAGCTGGTTTCCGTCCATCTCCCTTCCCCATCCGAGTCTACTTACTCGACTATCTCCAGCCTCCTCCTGTTCTGCCTTATCTCATCGTCAACAATGACATAGTCTATCACTCTCTCTCATTCTCTCTCATAGTCTCCTTCCCTCTCTCTCTCTTTTGATTTCCTTCCAGTCGCATCACCTTCTCCTTATTCTTTCCCTCCTCTCTCTGCTGTTTTTGCTGTCGTCCCCTATTATTTGCTTAACCTCTTCTTCCTTACCATCCATTAACTCCCTTAACTCCTCTATTTTCCCCTCCATATCACTATTTACATATACCCTCACTATTTTCCACCTTTCCTCTCCTATCCTTATCTCTTCCACCATTAATCATTCTTTTTGTTCTTTCAAGCCATTCCCATTTTTTTGTCTTTTCTATCAAATCTTTTCTTATTCCCATTACCATTTCCCCATTGCTCTGCCCTTTTTTCTTATCTTTTCCTTTTGTATCTCCCACATGTATCCCCTCGGTAGCCTTTCCCTTACTTTTTCCCACCCCCTCTCATATAGCCAAGTATCCATGATCACCACGACTTTCTATTGCCCTACCTTTTTCATAAACTCCCAATCCTCTCTTTCTATGCTAGCTACATTCCAATAGCATATCTTTAACTCTTCCCTTTTTTTATTTCTTATCACTTTTCCTTTGCCACTACCTCTTGATTCCCACCCTTCTGTTTCTTTCTCACCTATTTCCTGTTGTTTCACATTTGACTAAGTCTTCCCTCTCTTCGTCCCAATCCACCAGGTACCTTCTATCTATATTCTCCCATACTTAACACATATTTTCCCTTCTGTCTTTCCTCTTCTGCTATTTCCCTTAGCGTATACTGTATATACCTTTCTCCCCATGTCAAATCCTCTTCTATCCTCTTCGCACTTCCATATGACGCTTTTTTCTTTGTCATCACTTCCCTCTTATGCTCCCTATTCTTTGATTTCACTAGTGCCATTTGCTATCCAATCCCCTCTTCCCTTCCTACACTTCTTACTTCCTGTACCTCTACCTTCGCATTCCTCCTCTATACCATACAAATTTCCCGGAAAACACGCAAAAACATGTTTTTCTTGATTCACTTCAAAATTATTTGTTACTGTATTAAAAAATGGTATGAATGAAAGCTGCAACCTCTATGAAATACATCTTTTTTGTTCCATTATTTTTTTTTCATTGGAAGAACACTTTTCGAAAAAGATCGAAGAGAGAGTGAAAAAAGTCAAACAAATTTTCTAGATATTTTTCAAATTCAGTGGGCATTTTAAATTTCAGTCACTAGCGGACTTTATGTTTCCAACACTTAAAGGTACTAATAAGGTAGTTTTTCTTTGTTATCCGCACTGTAAAAAAAGTGGTTGCAAATTACGTTACGATTGACGATGAAATCTCAAATCTTTGTATCAATTTTACCGTAAAAGTGTCATATTATAAATAAAATTGTAATCTACCTGTACAGTCGCCTTTTCCTTAACCATTTTTATTTTTATTTTTGGGGTCAGCGAATTTCTGAATTTTTCAATTAACCCTCAAGTGCTAGAACCTCGAAATTTTATATTCCACCTAGAATGAGTCCAGTAGACCCGGGCAAAGTTCAAACTTAAATATCTCCAGTTTCAATAGACTTAGCTCAATAAATTTTTTTTTGATGGTAGCTCAAAGTCTCACAAAAACAAACTTTGGAAAAATGGGTATGAAAATCAATTGCGTATAATAAATATTTTGCAAAAAATTAAAAAAACTTTTCGGAAGTTTCGCTCTGCTGAAATAAACTATCGGGTCTCTTGGACCTGTTCAAAATTATGCTCAACAATTTTCTCCAAGAATTTGGTGAAAAATCAGTATAATTCAGTCCATGATAGGTTTAAGTTTGCATATTTTGAAAATGGTTAATTCCTTCTCCACCTTCTTCTGAAAAAGCGACATACATATACATTATACACCTTATTTACTATATTTATGCGAAGTTCAATTGAAGTTGATCGATTGGTTTTGGCTGTAGGTGCGTTTGCATGTTAGAAATCGTTAAAGAATGTCCAAAAAATGAGAAAATTCTAATGTAAATAAATATATACCAAATTCCTTAACAGCATTTTGACAATATGATGACATCCTTATGAAAAAAAGTTTGAGTTCATTCGGTAAAAGCGTGTAAGCTGATCTGCATTTTAAAAATCACGTTTTCAATTCTTCTTTTTTCAACGAATGCACTTCTTCAATTTTAAATTAATATCTTCCAAAATGAATGCAAATGTATGAATTAGGTGTTTCTTAAAACAGAAAGCTTATGATCCTAGGTATATATTTCAATATTGTGAGCAAAGGGGTGGTTATACCTGAAACTGGAATCGCATGCCAATAATGGATGTAATACCGAATCATTATGGCATGCTAATTCGTGTTATCGAGAAATGCTCGATATTCCTTCACCAGGTGGGAAGAACCCTGAGAGAGGTCCTTGTCGTTTAAAAATAACAAAGTGGTTTCAAGATGTTCGACTTTATAAGAGTCTTTTCAACTTAGTATTGCGTCCCAAAAGTTCCAAAAGTTCTGATACAAAGTTCTTTTCGAAGCTTTCCATTTTTTTCCGAACCTTTCCGAAATCTGCATACAATTCTTCCCGAAAATTTCTGATAAAGAGTCAATATAAAATTTAAGCAAAACTGCAAAATTTCTGATAGAAACGGAAAGCTTCGGATGAAGATCTGGGGAAAAGTCTGAAAGAAAATTGTACATAGACCTATCCGAAATTACGTTTCTAAAATTTTTACCAAGGTAGGCTTGATTTTTCAAACCTAACACTAGAACAGCATCACTCTTAAGGACTTACGTTAAATTAACTGAATGTCTTTGAATACGTTATAGGCCGTTTTAATCAGTAAAACGTTGATCGAAAGGTAGTATTGCATCCCAAACAAGATGGTGTTAACGAGGCTTTAGTGGCCAGTCGAATCTTATTGTTGTCTGCACACGTCATCAGGAATAAGCTTCACCTTCTGTTTCCTCCTCGTTCACCTTCTCGTTCTTTCTTGTATTTTTTTCTGTTTTTTTTTTCATTTTTTTAGAAGTCGTGCAAGCAAGCACCCTGCAGAGGCATTTGGACCGCAGACCACACTGAGCAGAGTAGAGGCACGCACGATAATAACCCCGCGAGGGTGAATATGGTGAATACGGTTACTTAGGTTACTACAGTTAAAGCCCGTAAGTTGCATGTACTGGGAGTTTTTACGGTTCATAATTCAGTCGAGCGTATTTCAAACGGCTGCCAATGTTAGACCGTAAGACCACGGCCTTCCTTCCTGTCCCTCCCCTCTATTATGAACCGTCACTTCAGTATCTGCTCGCGAGATTTAAGGTCGTCTTCTACCACGCGAAAACTCATCACCCTTGCCTTGACTTCTCTTCTTGTCTTGTTCGCATCTGAATCGATATCCCGAGCATATCTAGTGCCTATTTCCAAGATGTTCACTTTCAAAAGTACACTGGAAAACACGATTACTTATACCAAGTAAATTTTGCTTTGGCTGAAGTGAATAAAAGTCCTGAATACGTGCGAAGAAATATTTATTTGAGGAAAATAAATACATGCACTTTGAGTGAAAAAATGATTTATTTCAGTCAAAGAAATTTTAATAGGATTAGGTTAACATTGTTTGATTCAAAAAGACGAGCTATTCGTCGTAGGGTTATATTTCTTTGATGAAAGAAATGTTAATTAATGACAAAAATATATGTTTTAGTAAGAATAAATAACTGATTGTTCCAAATGAATGTGCTATGAATGGAAATGAATATTTCTTTGAACTGAGGAAATGCGAATTGATTTAAGAAATGTATTTCAATGTCGAGCAAATGTTTGATAGGCTCAAAAAACTATTTCTCTGCATCAAATTTTTGAATATTTGAAGCAAAAAAATATCCCACTGATTTAAATAAATATTTTTTCGGCCTAAATTATGCGCGAGTGCAAAAAAGTAGTAGTGAGTAAACACTCAGAATCGCATATACTCGTACATATAGTCTCTGAACCTGGCACACGTACAGAAGTATATTCCCAGAGAGTCGCGATATAAGCAACTTCTGATACGGCACTGACTGTCCGAGTGAAGACCGTGAGCATAGAGCGTCTAGGGACACTTAGGCGGGGAGGACGAGGGGAGCAGAAGCATTCAAGCGTGAACAACCGTGAAGCCGGACAAAGAACGGGCGGCGCAGTAATTCGAGATTCGTGTACATACTTTCCTAAATGGGCAACTGGATTCTTTCAGCTTGAATTATAATTAACGTTGTTATTATCATACAAATTTGATTTCAATAATTCAACAATTCACATAATTTAAAATCTTGATGAACCTGAAACAGAAAAATTTGATGAAAAATTCTCCTCCAGCAGGAATCGAACTTGGGCCTGTCGACTGCCAAGTCCACAGCGACGACCACGGCACTGCCCCAACATGGAAACTTTTGTTCGGAAAGCTGTATTTTTTGTTCGATTTGAAGAAGTATTCAATTAGAACAAATTACGGCAATATTCGTTAAAAAAAATATGTATTTATTTCAGTTGAATGAGTATGCATTTATCTTAATGAAATATTTATTTGATTGGAAGAAATGTTTGTCTGTAATAGTCTTCTTCGTACTCAACAATGAAAGAAACATTTCTTCCAAACAAATTAATGAATATTTAACTTAACAAGATAATTACTTCGTTTGAGTAAATGTTTATTTTATTTGGGTAATTTAATATTACTAATCGAAAGAAACATTTCCTTCAACTAAAGAAATAAATATTTATGCTAACAAAATATCTTATGCGTGTAAAGAAATGCTTCATTGGTATAAATGAATCAACTCTTTGTATCAAATAAGTATCTTTTAATTCAATTATTATTCTTTTGAATTTCATAATGATTTTTTTTTGATTTAAATAAACCAGAAGACTTGACTCAAGTATGGACAAATTAATTGATTCAAATGCGTCCTGATCAATTCAAAGAATCAAACTCATTGAATCAAATGAATATTCCTTTGAAGGAGTAATCAGATTTCAACGAATCTAGACCTTTGGACTCAAGAAAATCATATTCTTGAATGTACGAAATATTTATTTCAATCAAGAAAATACAGTCTTAAAATTCATTTCCTCCGATCATCAAAAGATATACAGTAAGGACATTTTCATCCCAATCATAGGGAAGAGTGACTACGAGTTAGAAGACAATAGATGGCGCATAAGAGCGTCCTTTTTGCACATATGGATATGACTGGTATGAAAAGGAACTTACTGTATGTATAGTTCAAATAAAAATTACTCTTGTGAAAGAATATTTTCTTGATCCTAAGAAATGGGATTCAAGTAAATGCATTTACTTGATCCCAAAAATTCATTTTTTTTGCAGTGTAACTCACACACGGAAAAAACTGGATAGATTGAAAAATATATATTAAAAATATGGATATTACCACATTATATCTAGATATTATTCCACAACGTTTGTACAATCTACTATTATTTTTTATTATTATTATATCATTAAGCTAAATCCCTTTCGAAGTAAGCTTAACTCTTTCGGTTCTAGCCTCGTTATACTACAGGGGATCAAGGACTTTATATAGTATGGGTGATAAAGGGATGTGTAGAAGAAGGTATAGGTTTTAGATCAATCTAGAATCAGAGTGTTGTTTATTCAAACGACACACTCGTCCCACAACCCAGCCTGACACGGACCGTCGATCAATCTCTCTAGCAATCATCCCAGGTGAAGAGCTTCGCAAGGCCATTATACTAACCCACTAAGAAAATCTCTTCACGCGGGCCCATGAGTATCCAAAATCTTTCGTTTAAGGCATCATTTTTTTCCTTTAAACAATTGTTCTCCATACATCCCTATCCTTGCATACATCTTTTGCTTCCGTTACTTCCATACATCGCATGATGCACGCTCTTGTGTTTTTACGACCCCTTATATCCCTTCGCTTCAGAGACTTATTCACACATTCCAACCATTCTTCCTTCGGTCTACCTCTGGGTACGCTACCACTCACTTTACATAAATACACTTCATTCGTTAAAAGTTCTTCACTCATTACTAACTTTGTCCATCAGCGTTGTACCGTACATATTACGCAGGAACTGCATGCCAACCGCGTTTACTTTACTCCTATTCTCTTCTTGATACCTCCAGGTCTCGCTACCATACACCACAGTGGGTGCAAGCACAGAGTTATATATTGCAATTTCAGCTTTATTCGTTACATTTTTGCTTCTAGTAACAGCTTGCACACTGTCGATAATCTTTCAACCCTCGTTTATACGTTTTATCTCTGCATCTATCTTTTCGTCAGCAGTAAATAAACTTCCAAGATACATAAACTCATCAACTTGTTTTAGCCTCTCTTCGCTTAAGGGCATGTGACACAGTCAAATTCCTACATTACCGACCTCTTTTTTCCGGTGTACCAATTTTTTTTGAAACATAGAACTTTTTTTCAAAATAAAGTATCGGATTCAAAGTTTGGAAAATGCATCAGAAGACAATAACCTACGTTTATGTACTTCATTTGAGTCAGAATTTTGCAAAAAATTATTTCCGAA
>JAUMHM010000031.1:69708689-69726585 GCA_032362435.1 Melikaiella ostensackeni
CAGTCGTCTCTGTCACCCTTTCCCTTGTAGAGTAGGACGATAATCACCTTTCTCCAATCATTTGGAACTTCACCATTTACAGCACACATATTCATAAATTCGCTCAGCAACATAAAGAGAAAATATCTGCCACCGCTCTTAAGCATTTCAGCGGTAATACCATCCCCACCAGCATCCTCACCATTCTTTAGTTTCTTAATCACGGTTGTAATGTCGTCGACATCGATACTTCTTTCACTACCTACAACGGAATTGTCCGACGTCTCCTCTTTAATGCAAAGGTTTTTATGCTCAATAGCTTGACCTCCATACAATTTCTTGAAAAAATCTGTCATACAGTCTCTCACATTGTCCGAATCCCATACCAATTTACCATCAGCATTCCTAGTTCCGACTACCTCAGTGCTAGTATTTCCTTTCCTAATCTTTTGATCCCGTTTCCAAAATAATTTCCTATTTCCTTCAAAATCATTTTGCATTTCTTTATCTTCTTCCGCTTGGATTTTGTCTTTGCTTTCTTTGACTAGTATCTTGACTTTTCTGTTTTTATCCCTATAATCATATTCTAATCTAGTCCTTTCCTTATCGCTAAGACCTTTAATATTTAACTTGAAATTAAGAGGCAGTGATCCGTTCAGCGCTCAGAACCTTTCATAACTCTTGTATCGCTCACAAGCCCTCTTAATCTCTCATCCGCTACAACAAAGTCAATCATACTGTGGCTTTTGCCTTCGCACAAAGTATTAATGTGGATTATTTTATGTCTGAACCAAGCATTCGTAATAAAAAAGCCTTTTTCTAGGCATAAGCTAATCAATAATATCAAAATAATTATAAATAATAATAAAATCAGAGTGATGATAATATCAAAATAATCTCCGTCACCGTTCGTTTTGGGATCTCCGAAATGACCCAGTACCCTGTCTGTACCTTCGCATTGCACACCAACCCATCCATTTATATCTCCGAGTAAAATTATTCTTTCGCCGGGGTCGTAAGTACCTAATATATCATTTAACGAGTCCCAGAAGGTATCTTTTACATTCTTCTTGTCACCATCAACTGGAGCGTAGCACGTTAGAATAAATAGCCTTCTGATTCCCACTTTCATTCTAACCCATAGTAATCTAGGCGATACACATTCTAAGATGACAATCTAAGATGTTAAAATTCAAAATATGAGATCTTAAACTTTATCTGAGATATTATAAATGTGTGTGCAGCAGTGCGCGTGCACGTGTGACCTTTTATTGGAGTAGAAGCTTTGATTTTCCACAAGCGTGACGAACGTGGCAGCGACTTCGCGTGATTTGGTACTAATTTTAGGTCACATAATAATTTTTTTTTTCAGGCAACTTTTAGACATAGGGAAATCATCTTTAGAAGCAAAATTTTATTTAATTTTGATTGGTACATCCAACTAAGGGTGCGAAAATTGCCATTTTTTAGAATTAAAAAGTTGTTAGATATAATTTTTGATGAAAAGGTTTAAGAATTTTATGCTTTCACGAAATATTAGTATTTGTTATCATGTTGAAATAAACGAATTTCGATTCATAAGGGGGCGGGGGGGTGCGGCGTAATCTTTTGACTGCTACAGTACCTCAGGGTGCCGTCCTATGCCTCCGCAATACATTGCGTTTTGCTGAGTATGTTAAGTCACTAGGAGATGTATATGTGTGCTGAGTACAGTGAAGTTCCTAATGATTAGAGAAAGGTGATTATCGTTCCACTCTACAAGGTATAAGGCGATAAAGGTGACTGTACTAATTATAGAGCGATTAAGCTACTAAGTACCGTGGGCAAAATATTCACCAAAATAATTATTGGTATGGTCATGGGAAAGAATATGAAGTGAATGGTTGGCTTCTGAAAGCAATAAAATAAATATATAATAGTAGTAAAGCGAGTGTAAGAGTGAATGGACAATTGAACTATTGGTTTCATATTAAGCAGGGCGTTAGGCAAGGCTGCGTTATGTCGTCCTGCATGTTCAATATATACATGAACGAATGTCTGAGAATGACTCTTTTAGACGAAGAAGGTGTTGATCTCGGGATAGTGAAAGTACATGGACTGGCGCTTGCAGATAATAAGATTATAACGGCAGAATCAGTCAATTTGATGATTTGCAAAGAATGATGAGCAAACTGGATACCAGCATGAAGAGCATGGATCTTAAAATAAACATGAATAAAAGGAAAATTATCATTTTTGGCAGAGGAGCTGAGAGAACAGAATGCAACATTGCCTTGATCGAACAGAAAATAGAGCAAGAGGAAGATTTCGTCTATCTTGGAAGTTTATTTACTGCTGACGGAAAGATAGATGAAAAGATACACAGACGTATAAATGAGGATAGAAAGATTATCGGCAGTGTACGAGTCATTACTAGAAGTAAAAATTTAACGAATGAAGCTAAAATTGCAATATATAATTCTGTGTTTGTACCCACTGTGGTGTATGGTAGCGAGACCTGGAGGTATCAAGAAGAGAATAGGAGTAAAGTAAACGCAGTTGGCATGCAATTCCTTTGGAATATATGCGGTAAAACGCTAATGGACAAAGTCATTAATGAGTGAGTTGATCGACTAAAGTGAAAGAAATTCGCTGATTTGGTTGGATGTTGATAGAATAAGTGAAGAACTTTTAGCAAAGCAAGTGTACTATTCAGGTAAGATGACGGGTAGTGTACCGAGAGGTAGACCGAAGAAAGAATGGTTGGAGCGTGCGAATGCGAGTCTAAAACGAAGAGATGTAAGGTATCGTAGAAACACAAGAGCTTGCATGAAAGGATGAGTGGATGTGAAGGATGCAAAAGATGTATGTAAGGATAGGGATGTGTGGAGAACAACTGCTTATGAGAAGAAAAGTCACGCCTGAAACGAAAGATTTTGGATACTCATGGACCCTCGTGGAGAGCTTTGCTTAGTGGATGTGGTTGAAGTGAAGAGTATAGATCTTCCTATGGTTTAATCAGACAGTGTGAGTCTTTATGTGTGAATCGTGATGTAAGATGGCTCTATAAAGCTCTTCACCTGGGGTGATTTCTAGAGAGATTGATCAGCGACCCGTGATATAGCGGTGTTTGGGACGAATGTGTCATTTGAATGAGCAGCATGCGATTTCTAGATTGATCTAAAACTATCTTTTCATCTTCACATCCCTTACTTACCCTTAGCATATATATTTCTTGAATTCTGTAGCATAACGAGGCTAGAATTTCGAGTGTCGAGTGTGTTCGCTAGGCGTTCGGTAGAAGTCGTGACGCTGATGCTTTTGATTGGTTTGCAAGCCCCTACACTCTGCGGATGGTCAAAAAATTAAGATAAAGAAAACATTATGGATGGTTCTTAATACTATCTATAAGATCAAATTGACCATCTAAATTTTGACAGTTGAAGTTTGACTATCCATTTTTCTCCGTGTGAGCTGCTTTTGTTCTCACGGCGAAATTTTTATTGTTCCAATATGGCAGATATTATACGAGTATACGTAAACGAAAACTGAAATCAAGGTGAAATTGTGTTTTTCTCTCAAGTTCAAACAACATGTTCTAAATCAACTCAGAAACATAAGACTAAATCCAAAATATCATAAGGTGATTTGAAAACATTTAATCGATTTCTATAATGGTGATTCTTCCTACATCGGATGAGATGATATTGAAATTCTACTGATATCCAATTCATCAATTGATTTTTTCATCATTTTAAATATCTGATGGAATGTGATTAACAACTAGTTATGCCAATCAGTTCGATCCTTTCAGAAAGAATTCCGGATGTCTCTCATGTTCTTAAACGACAACAGACTATCGCTACACTTAAGTCGTAGAAAAAGCCGAAGAGTTTTTTTTGTTTCTAGAATTTTTATGAATGATTAGTTTAAGGAATAGATGGCTGACAATATCATGACAATAACTGACAGATATCTAAGATAATATGGTGTGGAATCAGAAATATCGAAAAAAGACTATGTACGATGTTATTGTCTTTTTTTACGCCTGGAAAGTTAAAAAAATTATGGAAAATTAAAATATCGACAACTTTCACACCATTAAAAATCGTATAATATTATCCCATTATCCTATCTAATGGTCTGGAAGTTGTCGATATTTTAATTTTCCATAATTTTTTTAGAAATATCGAAGATATTATGGCATAATTGTTGAACGAACAAAATATTGTATTGGTCTGACAAAAGAATTTGCTTTAGCTAACAAACAAATTTTTTTAGCTCAATAAAACAGCTTTGTTGAGTCAACAGAAAGATAAAGAAAAATGTTGAGCCATCTAAATTTTTGTTGGTCAAGCAAAACAGTTTTCTCAGTGCATCTACAAGTATATAAACGCAGAATTCAGGGCTTATTCTAAGGCGTATTTCTACAAAACTCGTGTAGTTGTGAAAGAATATGTACACTCTTGCTGACAAATTCGTATAGTTCTGCAATGAAATCTTGATTTTAAAGATTTTGAAAGCAATAGGTTTTGTGGTTTGAATTTTTCTTTTGTATGATCCAAACCTTTTCTAACAATTCATTAGATTTGCGACCATTTTAGAGGTTCGGATCGTACAGCCTGCCTGATTTGAAATGAATTCGGTCTACAAATTAGACTTTTCAAACGAAAAAGAATTGCAAGACGTACTCAATAAAATTTACATAACTTCATGATATAACGTGTGCGACATTTAAAGTGATACAAAAGGGGTTTCTATTATGAACTTGATAAATTTCCAGTCACTAAATAAATTTATTGTCATTTTCCTATTTCTCCCGGCCTCAAAAAATTCCTGCTTATTTCCCGACTGCCCGGTCTAGCGGGCCATCCTGCTACATTGTCAGACATAGTAAAGCTTTATTATACTACAGGAATTGATAGTGATTAGACACATGGTTCGAGAAGATTTGGATGATAAGAACAGTAAATTTAAAAAATTCATCAAACAATATACACTTGTCTCTAATGAGTCGAAAATGAGGTAGTTGGAAGTCTAATTTTGATTTGTGAGCTTGTATGTTTCTGCTTCTGATGCATAAAAAAGTTCATAATAAAGGAGATTTAATTTCGATTTAAATACACATTTCAAAACAGAGGTACTAAGCTTAAGATTTGTTTCAATCTGCAGGGTTGCCTATGAATACTATTAAAATCTCTTTTGATTTAGGCATAAATGCGGGCATAAATGTTTACCTGAATGCATCCAAAGGTATCTGTTTCTGTTTAAATATTGATCGAAGGATTTTTATGAAATCAGAAATTTTTAGACATGCTTGATTGTTCCGATTATTACTTTTTTCGATTTGAAAAATGGGATAATCTGAATAGATTGATTCTGAGTCAACTAAGAGCTTTTATTATTATCGGATCTTTCTTACATGAAGCCTTATGAAAACTCAGCAAGATTATTAAATTAATGCGCTATATTGTTCGCTTTTGCACGGATGAATAATTCGAGCGATCGATTCGCGAAGCCAAAAGAGTCCCTGACTCTTATAGACTCGGGTACGCGGTTTGATCGGCAATCATCGAAATGATTGGGAATCCTTCTTCCCTTCTGCCCCTTCTCACCACTACATTTTTTTTCCTCTTTTTTCTGGTGCTCGTCACGAATCACGCCTTTATGAACGTATTTGTGAACCTATCACCATTCGTGTATGTATGTGAGATTGTGAGTTCATACACGTTAATATAAACGTGTGCAGAATAAAGCATACATACAAAACTTATGTACGAATGTTACACCAGTTTATAAGACTATAGGATAGACAGACGTTGCTCTGATGCCTTCAAGGTGTTACGGCATAACTCCGTCTTATATGCCGAGCCGTGATCGGCTGAGGAAAATTATATTCAGATGAGGAGGAAATCAATTCCGCGATGGGCATCGCTGAGTCATCGATTGAAAAAGAGAGAGAGAGAGAGAGAGAGAGAGAGAGAGAGAGAGAGAGAAATATAAAGACAGAATTGGACCAGTTAAATTAAATTATTCAATAAAGGGTACATGGGAATAGAATAGAAGTCATTACCTACATGAAGATTGAACTAAGCACAATTCAATAAATTGCACATTTTGCATAAGAATTTTAGTTTCGATAACAGTTTTCAAAGGTGGTATTTCCTAACTTTCTTTTCTTACATTATACGGTTCTTGTGAAAATCTTAAATTCTTAAACATTTGTGGCACACAAAATCCCCAAGTATCAAATTGAGGTAGAAAATCTCATTAAAATGTTTTACAATGGGTAGTTCTCATTTGTTACATAATGTAGTTGTCAAATGTTTGCAATGTTTTAGCACCATGGCATTCTTGTGGTTGTAAACTTAAATCATGTGAGAAGATAAAAGAAAAAAGTGCTTCTGGTTTCCGATCTCTTACATTCCAGATCACTATTAAAATTACTAATAAAATTTTTAACTAAGAACTCAACGGTTCTCACATCATCCATTACTTTTTGCTTATATTATTTTGAACTTTCTGCCGAAGCTTTCTATTTATTTATTCATGTCGAACCCAGAAGCATTATTGTTCTAGGAGAAAATATGGAATTTATAAAATAATGTAGGATTCGTCATGAATTTTAATAGACACTTATAAGACTGCCTGAAAGAATGGTTAACATTATGCACTCTATTTGCAAAGTTTCCAAGCTGAAGTAACGTGAAAATTGATAATGCGAAAAGTTCTTTGCAGAACTTATTCAATTGAGGTCTCGTTTATCACAGAAAATCCACTTTATGCGGTAAACGACGTGCCATTTTCTTGCTTACCGTGTAGTTGGAGCGTAATGCGTTTCAGTTTTTCTCGCACGCTTACAAATATGTACGTTATACGTACAATTACTGGAACGTATGGGTATAGTCGGTGCGGAGCGGTGCAGTCAGGAAGAGAGACAAAGTGGGATATGTTAGGATAGTGATTAGGGTGGGCCAAAAAATCAAATTTTTTTAATTTCAACAATCCACAGGGTCTAAAAGTTTGTCTATGCTACAAGTGGTTTATCCTAAAAATTTGAGTTGGATAAAAAAATAATCCAAGCACGAGATTATGAAAAGTGTCGCAAGCACTTTTCATTCCAGATTTCAAAAATTTCGGTCATTGTTTCAAGAACCTAGTTTTGCTACGTCGATAGAATGCGTAGAAACTGATCACATGCCAGTGCCGTCTGTATTCACTCAATTCATTGAATAACCCGGGATGCCTGCTTCGAGCATAAACCCTTTAGACTTTGCGAATAATGCTTCTTTTACATTTGCTTCTTTCATTTCGAAATAACATGCAATTCCAATAATATTACGAAATCTTGTCAGGGAAATACCTGATGATGTTAAAAATCTATCAAGTGTCAGTAAATCTTTTAAGGATAAAAGAAATAGCGCTAACGATCCTCAATCAGTATCCGAACTATATACCATTTTCAAAACATAAGTACCACACAAAACATTCAGTCCAACTTCCAGGTTATAATTAAGAAAGTTTAATGATATACAAAAAGGTATGGATGAAGTAAAAAAAATATGGCAGTAATTCCTTTAAAGTTAGTTTTGAAAAATTTTTTAGAATTGTCAAAAGTGTTGGATTCCATCGTAACTTATATGAAGAAGGTTAAGAATAGAATTTTATTGGAATCGATTATACGAGGAGAACTATAAAAAGAAATGGCAAAAAAGTATGATCCAAGTGCTATTCTCATTACCATAGTTGTAAGACATCCCAGAATAAAAATCAAATGAAACATTTTTAGTGTTCGTACCTTTGGGCTGAAGTCATTTCAACGAAACCGTGTAGGGGAAATGCAATAATATTTAGTGAAGTAATTGAAGAAACTAAGAAGTTAGAAACTGAGGGCATTGTAATAAATACTGAAAACTTTATGGGAAAAAAGTTTTTTTGTATTGTTAGTTTTCACTGGAGAAAATTTAGGATTGAACGAGATCCTTGGATTTACAAAAATTTTCACCGTGGATTATTGCTGCAGAATTTTTCTCGCAGATCAAGATACAATTCACAAACAATGCAAGGAAGTTGAAACAATTTTACGTAGAACTGAAAATTACGCTGAACGAGTGAAAAAGCTTACATATGGTATTCATGAAGAATGTGTCTTTAATTTCATTCCAAGTTACCACGTTATCATTAATAGTTTTTCAGATAAAATGCATGATGTACCAGAAGGTGTATTACGTCACAAATTGGGTAAAATTCTAAACTCAGTTGACTTGAAATGTTGAACGAACAAATGCGATATTTTCATTTTGGCTCCAAGAAGTCAGAAAAGAAACCAACTGCATTAAAATCTGATAGTTTACGAAAAAGGTGTATTATAATCAGGATCTGAAATGACATTATTTGCGTAGTATCTTGGTTTAGTTATTGGTGATTTGATTCCTGAAAATAATGAGCATTGAAAACTGTATATGTTATATTGAAAAAATAGTATGCATGATAATAGCTCTAGATCTAGATAATAGCTTTCGATTATTTGAAAAACCAGTGTAGCAATTTCTTCCAAACTTTGGGGATGAACGAAATATATGCGAACACACTGCGTCCAAAAGCTTGAGCCATCTAAATTCATTAGGGAATAAAAAAATGAGAAAAACTTTTTTTGAGATTATGCTAAAAAAATTTACCCTGACTTTACTAATTGTAAGTATGCATTTGCACAGATATAGGCGGCTTTGAAAATATGTATGCTTATGACTAATATTGCTGATGGTCTGAACTAGAACATCTGCTAATCTGGAATGTTTAAAATTGCATTAATAAATTAATATAAATCATTTGCTTATAAGCGGCATTTGGTCAACACTGGGTAGGAAACAGTGAGTCGAGCAATTTCCGCGTAAGAAGTCTTCAATAATAATTATAACAGTTAGATTGTAATTGCTATGTAAAATTAAAACTCATTTTAGAAACCGCGTATCATTTTCTATATGTTAAAATAATTGAAAAAGCCTAGTAGCATCACATTCTAGTTTTGTATCGCCTAGGGAACGTAAACTGAGTTTTTAAATTCATTATTTCATAAAATTTTTACATAATTGGAATATTCTGAACACTTTTTCCTATTATTTCATGAAGATAACTTTGTTCATCCTGTGCAAAATGAAATATGGTGATCGACCCACTGTGACCAGACGACTTTAGAAATTAGAGCAATTTATAGTCTTAAAAAAACATTAAACTTGTATAATAAACTGTACGAAATCCTTTGTATCACATTTGCATCATGTAGTTGATGATCTAACCTGCAGATTGAGGTTATTTGTCGTCATGATTTACGTAAAATTTAGGCTTAATTGCGACTTTGAAAATTACTTGACGAACTGGTAGCTACTATCCCCTACATATTCAACTAAAGCAATAGTTTGTTCTTTAATGATGACTGCGAAACTATTAATTTTGAAGTATTGAGTCTTATTACCGAAGAAATTGAAGAGTACTGTTTATAGCATTGAGAGTTGTGCATCAGATAATCAGAATTCAGAAAGTATACCAATTGAATATTTAAAGTCAATAGCGCCTTAAAAATTAAAAAGGTAAGCATGTTTCCGGTTATGGAAATTCTGGTTATTCCCTTAGGATTGATGGGGAAGTTTTATGGCTCACTTGAAAACTAAGGTGGTCCTGATGGTTGTAAATAGAGACAAAGCTCTTTCGGATATCACTTTTTAGTTAATTTTTTTATAAAAGGTAATAAATTAAAAGATATAGAGTTTTCGGTCATAAACAATCCGGCAATGCTAGAACGCAAAGGTTACAGATGCGTTTTAGGACTTATTTGAAAGATTAGGTGGTTCTGATCGTCCAGAATGTACAGGGAAAGCTCTATCGGAAATAACCTCATTCATTTTTTTAAGTAAAAAGAATGAACCATTTACGGTTTTCGGTTATGTACATTCTATCTCAGCTGTAAGGTTTAATGGGTTGTTTCGTGACTCATTTGAAAGATTAGATATTTTTGAAGCTCAAAAAATACATAGAAGACTGTACAGTACGTCAATTTGTTTTCCTTTTTTCAGTTGTTTCCTTTTAAATTATTTGTTCGCTTGCCCTTTTCCATGTGATGTCACATTTGAAAAATTAGTATTTGAACTTAAAATTTAGAATACATAAACATTGTGGTGATTATCAAGTGACTATCAAATAAATAAGGAATGATGATGTTTTAATTTGACATATTTTTGAAAGATGACTTCCAGGCGGTGCATCTTGGAAACAACTTCACTAAATAAAATTTGAAATAAAAAGAAATTTTCAATAAAATTGAATTTTAAGATTGAAATTAAATAAAGTAGATTCAGTGAATCAGTTATTTAGTGAACTTGGGAATAACTTTTAAATAAGTAAAGACTCGACTGAAATAACGTCGAATCAACACAAATCTGTTTAGCTGGAATCATTATTCAAACTGTGAGCATATGTTGAAATAATTTGTTACATGACATAATTTGTTCCATAACATATCGGTAATTCTCTATATTGAATTCACTTTTGATAGGAAAAACTTTTTTTACAAGAGTATTTTAAAATATGTTTTTTTTTTCATTAGAACTATTCACTGGTGCTAGAATAAGAAATTTTGAAAATATTCGAGCTTAGAAATATTTCTTTTGTTTTTTAAATTTTTGTTTCAAAAACTCATCGGTCATTTTTCAGAATCTGCATCAGTGATCTGTTTTTCATAAAAATGAGTATTCTAAAGTTTTTTGAATTGCTGAATCCAAATTGGAAAACAGAATTTCAAAATTCAAGATGGCTCATCCAATATGGTAGCTTAAAAATTTGAAACTGTGGTCTCAATTTTATGAAAATGGGTATCCTACGGTTTTTAAGGTCGTTCAATTTAAATATAATAATAAAATTCCTTAATTCAAAATGACTGGTTCAATACGGGAATTGAGTATTCAGATATATGTAGTTGTATTTTTCTATGAATGAGCACTCGTATTCTACGGTTTTTTGACTGGCTGAATGTGAATGTAATAACTTGGGCGAATAGACTTCGTGATACTTCATGATTAAGAAAAATATTTCATAATTATTAATGCATTTTTATGGAGGAACAATATATAAATTATTAAACGCAATAATAAAGTTATTCTGCAAAATTTAAAGAAGTCATGCAGATGTACTGCGCAATCATGAACCTTATATGAATCTACTACGCAGCCAAAAATGCAGCATTATTCTACTGCGCATCTGAAAATACATTACTCTATTGCACAGCCTTGAGTGTCATCCAATTGCACTGTGCAACCATAAACTCCATAGGAGCACACTGCACAACCGGAAATGTAGCATAGTTCTACTGCACATCCACAAGTGCGACATAACTCTACTGCGTAGCCTGAAGTCTCATACAATTCTACTGTGTAATCATCAAGCCCACAGAGGTGTCCTGCACAGCCGTGAATGCGGCATAACTCTAGTGCTCATCCGGAAGTATGAAAACTGTACTCCGTAGCCTTAAGTGTCATTGAGTTGAATTGCACAACCATAAACCTTATAGAAGTCTATTGAACAGCCGGAAATTCAACATAACTCTAGTGCGCATGCGGAAGTACGACATAATTCCACTGAGCAGCCTTAAGTGTTATAGAATTGAAGTGCACAACCATCAACCCTATAGAAGTCTACTGCACAGCCAGAAATTCAACATAACTCTTATGCGCATCCGGAAGTACGACATAACTCGACTGCGCAGCCTCAAGTGACATAGAGTTGAACTGCGCATCTATAACACAGATAGAAGTCTACTGCGCAGCCGGAAATGTGACATTACTTTAGGACGCATCCGGAAGTACGACATAACTCCACTGCGTAACCTCAAGTGCTATAGAGTTGAACTGCGCAACCATAAATCTTATAGAAGTTTACTGCGCAGTCGGAAATACGACATAAATCTAGTGCGCATGCGGAAGTAAGATTTAAGTCAACGGCGCAGCCTTAAGTGTCATAGAGTTGAGCTGCGCAACCATAACCCCTACAGAAGTTTACTGCGCAGCCGAAATGCGACGGTACTCCAGTGCGCGTCCAGAAGTACGACATAAATCTACTGCGCAGCCTTAAGTGTCATAGAGTTGAACTGCGCAACCATAAATGCAGCCAAATTTTACTGCGTAACTGGAAGTGCCACAGGACTCTGCAGCGCAACTGGAACACTAAAAGCTTACCACATATTTATTGAAAATGATGAAGACGAAATTGGTAGCAGATCCGAATACTCATTTGCATGCAACTTTTCTGATCGGATATGACATGGGCAGATCCGGACCGATATTTTTCGGATCGGATCTCCGGAGGATCGGGCCGATAATTTTCGGATCGGATCTCTGGTGCATCCGGACCAAAAGATTCGGGTTCGGTCCTCCTGAGATCCGATCCGAAAAGTTTCGGTCCGGGTATTGCACATCACTGCTTGAAAATTTATCTTTTATGGGAGAAAACTTATCTCTTTTAGATAAAAATTCATCCTCCATGGTTAAAAACATTTTCTTTGTTGGGAAGCAAGATGACAGTCTCAAAGAAAGGAGTGAAGAGGGAGAAAGATCGGGACAAGCAGACTTGAAGAATTTAGAATAAGAAAGTAGATTTCATTTAGATCCTAATAAAAAAAAAATAAACAAAACGGATGAAATAGAGGGATAATGAGAGAAAGATGAACGAGGATAGAAAACGGTGAAGATAGTGGAGGGAAGCAAGATGACTTGTATCGAAGAAAGGACTGAAGAGGAAGAAGGATCGAGAGAAGCTGACTGTAAGAAATTAGAATAAAGAAGTTGATTTCATTTCGATCTAACTGAAAAAATGGGATGTGTTGGAATGGTGATGCCGGAAAGAAGGAAGTTGAAAGTCTATTTTTGATTTTTGAGCTTATTTGTGTATTGCCTTTAGTGCATGAAAAAGTTCATAAGAAGGTAGATTTAATGTCGATCATAATAAAAATAAAATGGAATATGTTAGGATGGTGAAGCCGGAAAGGAGGTAGTTGAAAGTCTGTTTTTGATTTGTGGGCCTTGTTGTGTTCTGCTTTTGGTGAATGAAAGAGTTCATAAGAAGATAGAATTCATGTCGATCATTAAAAAAAAATGGAATATGTTAGGATGGTGAAGCCGGAAAGGAGGTAGTTGAAAGTCTGTTTTTGATTTGTGGGCCTTGTTATGTTCTGCTTTTGGTGCATGAAAAAGTTCATAAGATAGTAGATTTCATTTCGTTCTTAATAAAAAAAATGGATATTTTGGGATGGTGATGCTGGCAAGATTGGTACCTTCTTGAAGGTATTGAAGGTATCTGAGGTGTCGTAAGTAGACATTCCTTGGCCACGACCTTCTGTAGTCTCCTTCATTCTCCTCGAATCTTCGACATGTGTACGTGTGTTCTTTTTTTTTCCTCTCTTTCTCTCTCTTTTCACCTCTTTGTTTCTCTCTCTCCCTCTCTCTTGGCCTTCTCACAGCGCAGCGCGAACTTAATTGGCGATAAAACCCCGCGGCCTCGTAAAAAAATCTCGCCTACCCCCACATTGTATTAATTAGGGCCCTTATAATGCCTTAAATAAGGCGCACCTTAGTTATGGGTTAGCTTCGCGAGCAAAGTTGCGCCGTGTTATCTTGCGAGTTGCTTCAACTTGCCCCTCATCTCTGTTCCAACGACCAATTATCAGTAATATCATCGGAGCCGCTGGGCCCGAATTAATCGTATCCGGTTTCCGACCTCTCGGAGACTTCGAGTCTCCGAGTGCACCAAAGGATCTGACCTCAAAGCACATTCATGCACACTTATGTCATACAGACAAATGATTTTAAATTCCTCGTTTTCTCCCGGTCAATTTTTCATTTCCCTGGTCTGAAAATTATAGGGTAAAGTATACAAAAGTAGGTACCAAAAATTTCAAAATTTTTTATATACCTTATAGAAAATTATTCAGGAAAAAAATCACCCTACGGGAAAGCTTAGCTAATTTTTTGAAAATGTTCTTCCGGAAACAATCAACAGAATCCATTACTTCGTTGAGTTAGATGTTTTTAAGAAATAATCCCGAAGTACCTTTTTCACAGCTCTCTTTGAAGAATGAGTCATCGCTTTTGGTGGAAAACTTAGAGACGAAATCATCTTCATTACTGTTCAGTTGTATTTTATCACACATGAATTCCCAGCTTGAATAATTTTGAATGGGAACAAGCAAAAGATTCTTTTATATATATACACACACACACACACATATATATATATATATATTTTAAATCGAACTGTGATTTATTGACACTTTCGGATCCCGAAGGCATAGTTCTTCTCGATTGAGATTTGTCAATCAGTGGTGGTTAGTTTTATCAACAAGTAGTAGTATACAAAAGAAAAACTATTTCTGAATATTCTTCTAGAGAATCTTGCTCGATTCCGTTTTGTAGTGAGAAAGTAAATCCTTCTAGCCATCGTAATTATTAATTCGTTAGTAGCAAAGTAGAGATAAACACAGACTGAAACATATAATTTGCTCTTTTATGATTCTTCGTGGAACTAAAAATAATTTAGGCTTCCACTAACCAAGTATTGCAACTATTCCTACTTCTTGCAACTTTTTATCAAAATTTCACGGATTAAAATTTCAATACATGATTAATTGCGCAATTCACATTTAAGAATCATAATATTTGAAAGATTTTGGTGTTAGTAATCAGAGTATATATGGAAATCCCACCAAAAACATCTACGATGCGAAAACTCGACCAAGTACAACTCTAATTGTACAAATAAATAAAGTTGTGAAATCAAAGTTGGTCAAGTAAAATGAAATAATAATAATAATAATAATAATAATTATTATATCATTATGCCAAATCGCCTTCGGAGTGAGCGTGACTCGTTCAGTTCTAACTTCCTTATACTACCAGGGATCAAGAAATTTATATGGTAAGGGTGAGTGAGGATAGGGTAAAAGAAGGGATAGATTAAGAATCTATCTAAAAGTAGCGTGTTGCTCATTCGAACGATACACTCTTTCCAAAACACCGCTCGGGTCGCTGATCAATCTCTCTAACAATCACCACAGGTGAAGAGCTCAACAGTTATCACGGCTTACACATAAACACTTAAATTGACCTCTGGGTAAGCTACCACTCACCTCAGCTAAATGCACTTGCTTCTTTGAATGTCCTTCATTCATTTTCTCAACATGACCAAGCCATCTCGGCGAATTTATTTCATTTTTGTCAATCAATGCTTCTTCACCGCAATCTTTGAGAAATACATGCCAACCGCGTTCAATTTACTCCTATTCTTTTCTTAATACGTCAAGGTCTCGCTACCGTACGGCAGGGTGGGCGCAAGCACATACTCGTAATTATATATTGCAAATTTAGCTTCATTCGTTACATGTTTACTAATAGTAATGGCTTGTGTACTACCGATAATCTCTCTATCCTCGTTTATATGTCTAAATACCGTAGAATCACCTACGTTGGGACACTGGGCCATGCTTCGGACACCTATCTTTCTTTGATTTATACTTATTTTTAGGAAAAACTTGGTTTCTTACATCATTTCTGGCCTTGAACTTCAGAGCGTTGTGCTTTTATACTATTTCGTTATGTAGAAGCAAGAAAAAATTAGGTGTCCGAAGTTTGGGCCAATATACGAAGTTAGATGATTCAACGGTATCTCTGCATATACCTTTCCGTCAGCAGTAAATAAGCTTCAGAGATACACGAAATCATCAACTTGCTCTATCCCCTTTTCGTTTAAGGCAATGTTGAAACAATCTTATCATCTGCAAACACCTGTCCACGCACATTCACTATCCCCAAATCAACATAGTAGGCTAATCGCTCTATAATTAGCACAGTCCCATTTATCACCCTTTCCCTTGTGGATTGGGATGATAATCGCCTTTCTCCAATCATTTGGAACTTCATTATGCACTAACTCATTGCTAGTACTTTCTTTCCTAATCTTCTTGACCCATTTCAAAAATAATTTCTTGCCTTCTGCAAAATAATTTCACATTTTTTAATTTTCTTCCGCTTTGATTTTATCTCTGCTTTCTTAGGCTAGCATTTTTGCTTTTCTGTTCTTATTCCTGTCATCATGTTCTAGTCTAGTCCTCTGCTGGTTGCTAAGACCTTTCATATTCATTATTTTTGAGTACGTTTGCCTTTTCTCGTTAACAGCCACGCATATTTCACCATTACATCAAGCATCTCCAGTCTTTCTTCCTATAACCGCAGTACTGCATACTTCGGATGCACTCTTGAAGACACTATTTCGTAGTATTATCCATGCACCCTCTATATTTTTATTACCTAATCCCGCCTTCCAGTATTCTCTATGATGTCCTAAGTATTTATTCAGCTTTTCACGATACACCCTTTATAGTTTTGGCTTCTGCAAATTCTCTATTTTAACTTTCGTCTGCTTTGAGTTATTATTAATTCTTCTTATACTTCAACCTAGAACTAAGATCATTTTTGAAACTATGAGGTAGTGATTCGTTTCACATTCAGAGCCTCTCACAACCCTTGTGTCTCTCACTAGCCCTCTCAGCCTTCCGTCAGCTTGCGCCTCTGCATCAAGTATACATGTGGATCATATAATGCCTGGATCAACTATTTGTAATAAACAACCCTTTTTCTAAGCACAAGCTAAATCAATTTCTCCTCATTGCCCTTCGTTTTTGGGTTTCCGGAATGACCAAGTACCCTGTTCGTACCTTCGCTTTGCACACCAAACCAGTAATTCATATCTCTGAGGAGGATGATTCCTTCCGCAGGATCGCAAATACCTGAAAGATCATTTAGCGAGTCCTAGAAGATATCTTTTACACCACAACTGTCACCATCATGTGGTGCATAGCATGCTTCAACAAATAGACTTCTAATTCCCACTTTCATTCTAGCTCATAATAATCTAGGAGATACACACTTATAGCTCTTGACATGCTGTTTTGCTCTCTCTTTCATAATGAGATCGACTCCTTGGCTACCAAGTAATTCATTATCTACTCCTGATCATAGTTCGAGTCCATATTCAATTAATCTTATCTCAAATGCCTTCTTCCTTGTTTTAGATACACATAACTCGGATAGGGTTGACACTTCTGTTGACGAAAGCCATGTCTTCGGAAAAGCTTCAGGCGATAAATGGAGATTGGGTGTTTGGAATACTAGAGGTATAAATGATCTTAAGGAAAAGGAATTGTGGGATACAATGCGCGTAAGGAAGCTACAGATTTTGTGTGTTCTCGAAACAAAGAAGAAGGAATGTGAAGTAAGAAACATAGAGAACGGACTCGAACTCTGGTCAGGAGTAGATAATAAATCATCGATACCAAAGGAGTTGGTCTGATTATGAATGAGAGAGCAAAATTATATGTCAAAAAGTATGAATGTGTACCGCCTTGATTACTATGGGCTATAATGAAAGTGAGAATCAGAAGACTATTTATTATAGCGTGTCACGCCCCAGTTGATGGTGACAAGACGAATACAAAAGATAACTTCTGGGACTCGCTAAGTGATATATTAGGGACTTACGATCCCGTCAAAAGAATAATTTTACCCAAAGATATGATATGGCTGGGTTGGTGTGCAACGCGAAGGTACCGACAGGGTACTGGGCCATTTCGGAGACCCAAAATCAATATCATAATGATGACTGGAAGACTGAATTGGACAATAAAAATACAAAGGGTGCATGTATAATATTACGGGACAGCAATTTCAAGAGTGCATCTGAAGTGTGCGATACTGCGACTGTAGGAAGGAAGACTGGAGATGCTTGATGGAATGACGAAATCATCGTGGCTGTCAACGAGAAAAAGTGAGTGGTAGCGTACCCAGAGGTAGACCGAAGAAAGAATGGTTGGAATGTGTGAATGAGACTCTGAAGCGAAGGG
>JAUMHM010000031.1:69733956-69768236 GCA_032362435.1 Melikaiella ostensackeni
GTAGGAAGTCCGAGCGCTTAACCGCCTGAGCCACCGAAGCTCTTTAGAAAAAAAAAATTATATCTCAGACTTATCGAAGGCACTTTTTTTTTTTAGTTGGATATTTGTATCAAATTGATATATTGCACGGGGCTATCCCGGTTTATATCATCAGTCACGGACGCATTTTGGTAATGCAATCGTCTCACAACCTCGCTTCGACACGAGTCGCTGATCAATCTCTCTAGCAATCACTCCAGGTGAAGAGCTTCATCGAACAATCGTACATCACGATTCAGACGTTAACATTCAAACTGACTGATAAGCCTATAGGAAGATCTATACTCTTTACTCAAACCACATCCACTAAGTAAAGCCCTTCACGAGGGCCCTTGAGTATCACAAATATTTCGTTTGAGGCGTCACTCTTCTTCTTTTAAACAGTTGTCCTCCATACATTCTTATCATTGTATACATATTTTGCTTCCTTTACATCCATATATATTTTCATGCAAAAAGCGTTTTTAAAATAGCATGTGACAAGAAAAAATTATATGGGCAATTCCATGTAGACTTTAAGTTCTAGGATATGGCATTAACGAAAAGTGAGTTACAAAGCATATGTAAGTAATTTTGTATATTGTCAATTGGAATCATAATGAATAAATTGCTGGCAAAGTACAATGAGATTGAGAGAAACAAGAAAATTTTGAGATAGGCTCTGCGGGTGGTATTCAAAAATTTCTATTACCCTCCAATAAGAAGCCCCCGAAATGTTTTATTGATCAACCTTTATCTTCATATAGTCGGACGTCACCGAATATTTGAACTCTTTGCGTAATAGACGTGGAATTGAAACATGTATTATGCTCAGTGCAAATGCATAAAAAGTCGTTGAGAATAGTATGTAAAGGTATTAAAAGTTTGAATATTGATTAATCTTGTTAAAGTGGTCAAGATATAAGGGCTGTGGGGGGAGGGGTAGAACTTATTCTTCAGTGATTTTCTTGGAATTTAGAGTAGTTGCAACAAATTAATATGGATTTTTTTCCGCAATAGATTGTAGGGAAAAGGTGATGATAAAGTGCAGGGGCAAGATGGGGGAAGATATAAGCACATATTCATTCTTTAAATTGTTTTACATAATAAAACGGGATTAATTTTATGCTCTATGACTTTCCAACTATTTTTTTGGCTCGCTATCTGTATATAAATGAATTTGTATTCAAATTTTGAGCAGACTCGATTTTCGTTTGCAAATAATTTTTGAAAATGCATGTTTCCTTATAACCCCTCTTCCCCCTGTTTTCTACCATCATCTTTTCTCTCAAATCTATCGCTGAAAAAAATACCTGTACACCGATCACTTTAACAAGATAAGATAATATTTTGACTTCTAATACCTTCATTTATTGTTCTCGACGATTTTTAATGCATTTGCACCAAACAGAACACATTTTCAACTCCACGTTTATTACCCAAAGAGTTTAAATATTCAGTTACGTCCGACTGTATGAAGATATAAGTTGATCATAAAAACCTTTAGGGGCTTCTCATTGGTGGGTAATGCCAACTTTTGAGCACCACGCCCAAAACCTATCTCAAAATTTCCAACTGTTAGATTAAATTTTTTTTTAAATTCATCTCTTCGGGTAGAAAAGTCATCATTTTGGTGAAAAATTCATCTTCCTCAATTCAAAATGAAAACTTAAAATTGAATAAAACTTTATTGTTGGAACTAAAAATTTTCAAGGGTAAAAATTCAACTCTCTTCTATAAAATTCGTCTTCTTCTCTTGAAAATTCAACTACTTGGATGTAAATGCAACTGTTTGATTGAAATTTCTTTTTCGCCTGAAAATTCAACTATTTTGTTGAAAATTCATCTTTATAGGTTGAAAATTCAACTATTTGGTTAAAAATTCACCTTTCATAGGGAAAAAGTAACCTTTTTTGGTTAAAAATTCATCTTTTTTCGTTGCGAATTCAACTTTTCAGTTTGAAAATGCAATTTTTGATCTCTTCGGGTAGAAAATTCATCTTTTTGGTGAAAAATTCATCTTTCTCGGTTAAAAATAAAAACTTAGAATTAAATAAAACTTTCTGTTGAATTTTTACATTTTTTCGGTTGAAAATTCAACTCTCTTCTAAAAAATCCGTTTTCTTGGCTTGGGAATTCCACTATTTGGTTGTAAGTGCAACTGTTTGATTGGAACTTTTTTTCTTCTGAAAATTCAACTATTTGTTTGAGAAATATTAATTTTTTTCGGAAATTCTTATTTTCGGGTAGAAGAGTCGGTAGAAAATTCATCTGCCATGGTTGAGGATGCAACATTTACAACATTGCCTTGACCCAAAAAATTTTGCCAGACTAATTTTATACTTCCCCTATTCGCAAAATGTTGTATCTTAATAACTTGTAAATAGATGTAAGACTCAGTTCAGGCTGATATTATTAAAATTTTATAAATATTATTAAATTCCTCAATGTGTTTTATTTTGATTCATACACACAATAAAAACTGTTCATTTGATAATATTCTAGCAGTATAAAATTGAAAATCATAGAAACTAAAGACCCAAGACATATTGCATGAGCGACATATTCCATATTTAATGTTTTTATGTTGACTCACCGGTCATTGCTGTTAAATTCTAATTTTTGTACAGTGTTAAGTTTATTATGCCCAAAAATATTCTAAAAGTAAAAAGTTATTTTTTTTTCTAAACTAATATAAAGCGTCAAGAAAATAAAAGCTGGAGGTATTACGGAAATGCTTATAAACATCTAAAAACATCAGTGAAATTTTCTAAAATCGCAGTATATTTTATATCTCATCAGTCTAATATGATATTCACAATCAATTTGAACAAGTGAAGGGTGAAACACCATGCACACAATTAAACATCTCCCCCAATTATTGAAAATCGTTATATTTTTAGAAAGCTCTCCTACAATTTTCTAGGAGATATGTGACTGCAGCGTTAGACCCTTCGAACGGTGAATTATTTGAGAAAATTCTATCCGTCATTGTCCAGAATTCATAAAGCACTGATTCACCCTTTTCATTCTTTATCCATGACAAATTCTATATGCCATATGAGCTTAAATTTAAGGGATTATATGGATCTTTTTCAAACATTGTAGAATTTGCAGTTCATTTTGAAAATATTGATTTTGACCTTATGGGTGTTAGTGGACAAAATTCGCGTGGGATAAAATAATGTTTGATTGATTCTTGCGATACAAAAGTATAATTCTGATTCAAACCAAAATTTGCTAAAAAAGCTGTCCTTATGAAGCTTGAAACCGGTAAATTTCCCTTCTCATAGATTTTTACAAATTCACGAAGCATATATATTGGTTAAAAGAATAGAAAAATAAAAACCCATTTTTTATCTTCAACTACTTAATAGTTTCAGCATTTTCATTATAGATTAATAAATAAAATGAACACTGACAATGTGCCAGTAGTGTGACATACCATAAGAATATAAATCTTACTACTTAACCACGACATACTGAACAGAATCTTAGATGTCTAGTTCCAAACTAGTTCAAAATTTAGATAATTTTTTAAATAATATAAACTACCTTTACTGTAAAAACTAGAGATCTCTTCATTTCACGGTATCGTTTCTTGCGTGTCCTATGTTTGAATGGGATAACTTCATTCTATTATTTTCAATGTAAAACAAATGATTCTGGAATTCCACCAATAGTCTCACTTTAGTACCACTCGAGACTGTTTTTTCCGAGTCTTATTTTAATACCTGAAATTAGCCCTGAAATAGTTCCCTGTTTTTACAGTATTGCCTCTTATAAATAAAAATTTCTTGTCCGCTTAGTTCCGTTATAACATTTTGATATTCTTATAAATTTACATTACACCTGATAAGGGAGTAGGAAATGCTCCGAAACGTCGTTTTAAGCTTATTAATAAAATTTTGAACTTTTGTCTGAAAGTAGTTGAAGATGAAAAATAGGTTTTTATTTTTCCATTTTTCAACTAATATTAGTGTATTCCCAGACGTGAAATTGGAAGACCTTACTTCAATTATAAGTTATTAGCTTTAGGTGTTACAATGAACATCCTGAAATTTGAAAACAGTTAGGCCCTTGAGCACATCTCAGATGAATTTCCTCGATGGTCAATCGATCGCAGGCGCCACGAAATCCCACGTTATACTTTCGCAGTTCCTCTCGCGGTGAAGCTGCAAGAATGTAAGTGTAAGGGAAGGCCAATACAAGAGGATAAAGAAGCGGGACTGATCGAAGAATACCAAGGCATCGAGCGAGTGTAGCAATTAACCCGATGCTTTCGATGATAATTAGCGAAGGATTGAAAGAGGCAGCTGGCTGGTGGGGAATCGGGTTATTTGCCTGCACTTACCTACATAATTATTGTTACGATGATTACGATATGATATGATATGACTACGATGGAGTGGAATCTCACTCTATAAGAGAGAACAGGGAAGAAAAAGGACTTATCACATTCGCATCTGAGATAAGTAGCGCGAGCGCGTTTTTTTCAACTTGCCAACACAGAAAAAGCAAAAGATAAAATGTGTTGCAGATAAATTTTGGAAAGGTTAAACATCGAGAGTATTTCAGCGAAAGTTTCACCTAGGTTAGGAGAATAATTCTGACGTCATCTACTGCGGCACGTTGTCAGCTGGACCAAGTGAAACATTAATGAGAAAATTGAAGTAGAACGTAAAATCAGTAACAAAAAATACAAATAAAATATCGTTCTTTCTTATAAATCTTCTTTGAAATAGCTTAGGCTATTCAAAACGAACTACAATTTATTTTACACCACTTAGTAAAAAGTAACTGATACACGTGGAAACGCCATTTTGCTCCAGTTTAATTAACTCAAACGATGGTAGATAGCGCTGGAGTTGTAGCTCTCGCTACTTTTCGAATAAAAATGAGACATTATGAAGCGAAAGATTACCGAGGTAAGTTTAGAAATGCAAAATTATCTTCGCTTCATGTTAAGTTTAACCGGCAAGGTTAACTTTTGTTGCATCGAATCTTTCTCCTGGAAACGAGGTAAACTTTATCTTTTATTTATTTTGTGTAGAATGGACGAGCTCTTCTTGTGGGAGTAGTCCCTTTCTCGCGGATATCACATATGCGTATGTAAATAACATGCAAGTACAGCGTAACTAACCGGAAAACGGCATTTGCCTGAACTGGTGATTGCCTGACGGGTCGTTAAGCTGGAAGACTGGGTGAAAGTTCAGGGATTAAAATCGACGTGGTCAAGAATGTCAGGATTTGCTTGAGGCCGACTTGCTCCAGCCGTCTGTGGATTAGAAACCACTCGGCATGATCGATTATATTAGCGATTTGAGACGATTAGAAATTACGCGCGAATCAGAACAATACAAGCTGCCTTCACCTCGAGTCGAAACTCGAAGAGATAATAACTAGAAACCATCTTGTCCCTGATAATTACCAACATCGCTGGATTCTCATGAATTTGAATGGTCTTCTAGGAACAATTCATCTCGATTTCGACATATCTCTCAATTAAAATTATTAATAACAACAAAGTACGATTGAAGCTCCTACGTTTCAACTCGCTTATTGCGTGTTTTTGTCTTGCGATTTTTTCTGTCATCCAGTTTGACAGTTGAAATAATTATACGTCAGTTTTGGTTTCAAAATATTTTGTGTGCATGAGCCTTATGTGGGGGAATAGGTAAACATATAAGTGTATGTTTCTTGTAAGAACCGACTTTTTATATAACCAAACAATTTTCAGCTATTAATTTTGAACTTTTTTCAAATACTATCCGAAGTATTTCTTATCAAAATTGTTTGTGACCCATTTTTCACAGATTCATAAAGTTTAAGTCCTGAAACATAAGTGATGTGTGAACGGAAAATCTATTAATTGAAAATTGAAAACATCACAAATTATTTTGTTTGCGAAAAGAAGAAACGAAACGCGCTCGTAACGCGCGATTGATTATGCTAGTTGCTAAAAAAAAGATGAAGTTTAAAATGTCTTCCTCAACAGAGCAAATCTTTTAAAGAGATATATGTACGTTAAGTGAAGTTAAATTCATCTTCAGAGCTTAGATAGGAATTACAATTTGTCACAAACCTGACCTAAGCCACTTTATCACCCACTGAGAATAAGTCAACGCACCAGGTGATCCTAACGCACACAAAAACAAACAAAATCATGAGTGTACAAGTATACTGTATACAGTATACACCCAAGACTCTTAAAGGGATGAAGAACGGTTGAGCGTCATGACTTTGCGAAAACTTATAAGAGGTCTTCCATGTAGTAGAACTCCTCAATCGATTAAAAATATACTCTCTAGATTTAGGGCTATAGGGAAGAATGAAGAAGCGGTCAACGATCCGAGTCGGAATTTGAGGGATATATTTCAAATGTCAATTTGGGAATTTCGTAGAAGAACTGGGGGACTATTAGTGAATATTATCATTGATCACCTAACTCCCATTGAGTTATAATTAAATGAAATATTACCCGGGCGGAAAAATCTTCTGGCGTTGGCCCGGCTCAGACCAGACCGTCTGGTATACAGTCTTGATGCTGACCACACAGTCTGGCCTGGCCTGGCCAGAAGTGTAACGTTTTTTCGGTTAGCCCTAGGCCAGGTCCAGTCGCTAGTTATTGGCTGGTCAGCCGCTAGTGAATGGATGATCAGCCACTAGTTTTTTCTATAATTCGCAAAAAAATTCCAGTTTTTCCACCTTTTTTCTGTGTGAAAAGTGACCGATTTGTTGTCGATGACGTGGCTCATGCACAGTGTCGACCTTTTCCGGCAACAGTGAAAAAAGTAAACGGACGCAGCGAAAAAAGTGACGCACAAAAAGTATATAAAGTGCGAACTACTGAAAGAACCCTGTGGCCTGCTTCAGTAAGCGACGGTGAACTCACAACTATTGCATTGTATCTAATTCCACCACTCCTGACCTTCCTGACCAGACATTGTTATCAAGGAAAAATTGTCTGATAGAATTTAAAACATTTTTTGTTCTGGAATAGCTAATCAACGCCAGTCCTGGGCCAGAGTAGACTTCGAGACCGAACTTCTCACTTTTTTGTCCTTTTATAGCAGAGCAGCGTATGTCCTAAGCCACACCAGACCTTCCAAAATAGACGGTCTAAATAAAGTCAGACCTGGACAGGACTAGCGCCAGACCTGGGCCAAGTCAGACATTCCAGGCTAAACAGTCCACATAAAGCTAGACCTGGGCCAGAACTGACACCGGATTGCCATGCAATTTTTCCACACGAATATTGTCCGAAAAAATAATGAAGAATCAGTTTCTCTGATCAAATTTTTACACAATTTTCCAATAGAGGAAATCTAATGTTCCTCTGAATTATTCCTGTTGTATACTTAAAAAACTTTGATGAAAAACAGAACTATTCTTCTAAGTCAAGTTTGTCAGAATATAAACTTTCATAATTCAATACTTAATGTCCTTCTACACTGCACTAGAAAAATTAGGTTTAAAAAAATATATAACGCTTGGGTTTTGAGCCTATACGAGCCATCTGCACATATGAAAGCAATCTCTTCAATGTATAGAAAAAAATATTTCATTTTGAATTTATAAATATAATGTTTTTTCTTTAAGCCATTCGATTGCATAATAATATCAGGTTAGCCAGTTATTCTGCTGTTCCGCACTGCGAATTTATCACTGTAAAAAAAGTATCATTATGAGGCTGGTTTTCGATATTAAAACAGTACCCCAAAAAAAGTCCCACTTTGATTCGATGCACGATGAATAACTTTTGAGCACTACTTTCTGGGCTGAAAACAGGATCGAAGTGAGAATATGTCATGATGGTTTTCTGTTTTTTCTCCGCATGAATGTCATTAACTTTAAATTTATGTTAAAACAGTACCTGGCCGTGCATCATTTTAGTTTGCTAGCACGTATCATTCATCAATCTAAAATTAGCACATTAAAACAGTATGTACTATTGATTTGAAATAGCACACTCTTAAACTAGTCCTCAATATAAAAAGAACTCTAGTTTTTACAGTGAAATTTAAAAACCGCTAGTCAAAATCAGAACTATTCTTCTCAGTCAGTTTCGTCAGGATATAAACTGTCACGCCTCATTACTTTATGTATTTATACACGGCACTGGATAAAAAAGACTAAAAAAAAAATATATTGCTCGGGTCTTGAATCTATACAAGCTATTTGCACATTTCAAAGTAATCTCTCTAACGTATCGAAAAAAAAATTTTATTTTGAATTTATAAATCTAATTTTGCTTCTTCAAATCATTCGATTCCATGATTCGATTCCATAGTAGGTTAGCCAGTTATTCTACTTCTCTGCACTTCGTTTTTAATCACTGAAGAAGAAAAGTATTATTATAAGGCTGGTTCTCGGTATTAAAACAAAACCCTATAATAATAGTCCCACTTTGATTCTATGCACGACGAATAACATTTTAGTACTACTTTCTGGGCTACAAACAGAATCGAAGTGAGAATATGTCATTATGGTTTTCTGGTTTTTCTGAGCATGAATGTCATTAGCTATGAATTTATGTTAAGACAGTACCCAGCTGTGCATCATTTTAGTTCATTAGGATGGATCATTTATCAATCTGAAGTTAGAAGATTAAAACAGTTCGCATGTCGGTTTCAAAATAGGTCACTCTAAGACTTGTCCTCAACATAGAAATAACTCCAGTTTTTACAGGATGAAATCTTGACCTTGCCAACCTTGACACTCGCTGAAGCTAATTCAAGTACAAGGTAGTCACACATACAAAGACGCATCGTGACAAGCTATATCCCCTGAAACATCCATTGTTGCACGCTAAAATTTCTTCAGGGAATTCTATATCGAGATTATCTTGCCTTCTATAGTATCTGCCATAAAATTGAAATAAAACATTAAAGTGGGTCAGCACTCATCTCATATTGACTTTCTTCTTCCAGTTTGCATGGAACTCAATTAGAAAGAGTTTTTATTGAGATGTTGACTCTGGAAATTTTCGGTAATTTATAAATTTCCGAAAGTTTTTCGATGCTTTGAATTTTTGGAACTTTAAGAATTTTACGGGAATTTCCGAGAATTTTTGGTGATTTATGATAATTTGTCGGCTATTCATGGTAATTCATCGCGTTGAGTGGGTCCGAGCTGTCAAACATGTCATAGATGTATATTTTTCAATATTCAATTCTGACGTCACTTTTTACTCCCTAGGGAGTGAAAAGTATTTTTTTCTCCTTAGAAATTGAAATGTAGAACTTATACCCCGCTTCATGGGCACGAAAACGGCTGAAACCATGCATGTCTTATAAAAAAATGATTAAAATTCAAGATTCGCATAAAAATTCAAAGAGGCTTCCAGGTTGTCAAGGTTAATAGAAATTTCAAGGAAAATTATAGGGCATCAAGGTTTTTAAGGTCGCCAGACACCCCGTATTAAATGAACAGATACTATGCATAAAGTAAAAAATAAAGCTGTTTTTAATTTATTGGTCTTATTCAAAGGTTATATCTTGCTGAAAAACATGTGATTTCATCATATTTTTAATATTATTTTCCTGCTTCTGAAGGTTGTTTAAATTGGAGAAAGAGATTAATTTGAGACATTAATGGTCAGGTGCAGCGGAACTATATAGTCTTTTGAATTAAATTATTCATTTTTATCATTCAGTATATGATAGCAACAATAAAGACTACAAACTCTAGTAGGCAAGAATCCTGAAAATTTATGAATATATCATGTGCAAAACAAATTTTGCGCTCTTCGCTGCTTAAAACTTTATTACGCTTGCAATTTTGCCCTTTCCAACTCTCAAAACTTGTCCCTAGGCATTTGTATGACCTCCTTTCTCCTTTCTACCACTCCAAGCTTGACCCTATGCATTTTTATGACCACCTTTGCCCTTTCCATCTCTCAAAACTTCAGGCTATGCATTTTTATAAGCACCTTTGCCCTTTCCACCTCTCAAAACTTGACCCAATGCATTTTTATGATGACCTTTGCCCTTTCCACCTCTCAAAACTTGAACCTATGCATTTTTATGACTACCTTTGCCCTTTCCGTCACTTAAAACTTTTCCCTAAGCATTTGTGTGGCCACCTCTCCACTGTCCAACTCTCAAAACTTGTCCCTAGGTATTTTGATAACCACATTTCCCCTTTTTAACTCACAAAACTTGTCCCCAAGCATTTTTATGGCCATCCTTTTCCTGTTAAACTCTCAAAACTTGTTTCTGGGCAGTTTTATAACCACTTCTTCCCTTTCTAACTCTCGAAACTTGTCCCTAGAAATTTGCATGACCACCCTTGCACTTTCAACTTCTCAAAACTTGATTCTGTGAATTTTTATGACCACTCTTGTCCTTTCTATCTCTCAAAACTTAATCCCTGATATTTTTATGACCACATTTATCCTTTACAACACTCAAAACTTGTTCCTAGGCATTTTCATGACCACCTTGGCCCTTTCCGTCACTTTAAACTTGTCCCTAAGCATTTTTATGGCCACTCTTTCCCTGTCCATTTCTCAAAACTTGTCTCTAGGCATTATTATAACCACCTTTTTCCTTCGTAACTGTTAAACCTCGTCCCTCGGACTTTTGTATGACCACATTTGCCATTTTTAACATTAAAAACTTATCTCTAGAAATTCTTATAGCCAGTTTTGCCCTTTCCAATTTCAAGAGCTTGTCCCTAGGCATTTTCACAACCACCTTAGCCCCTTCCAACTTTTCTTTCATAGTTCATGACTTTTAGTCAAGACTGATCAATGATTTCGAAAACATAGGTAACCTGCCTGCTATTGATGGACAAATGATTGGCCAAGATTAGAAAGCAAATTTCAACTTTATACGTAATAATTTGTTATACAGCAAATTTTTTCCAATCTTGGCCCATGCTTGGCCCATGTTTGTCCCATGCTTGGTCCGATCATTGGTCCATCAATGGCAGCCGAGTTACCCACGTTTTCGAAATCATTGTTCAGTCTTGGCTCCAAGACATCGACCATGAATGGCTACCAACTCTTGTCATTGGCGTTATCAAGCCAAGCTTCGGACAATGATGACCCAATACTGGCGGCCAATCTTGCGCCAACATTGGTATCATTGGGTCCCAAGCTTGGGCCAAGCATGGCCTAATGGTGAATTTTCCACACAGTCACCTCATATTGACTTTCTTCTTTCAACCCATGTGCAAAAATGGAGTAGGCCCCTGTAGAGGGCCATCATCGATTGCCCTCACGCCATGAGAGGCCCATAAGGGGGAAACAGGTGTAGCCCCTCATGGAAGCGACATGCTAATCCATAAAGATCCAGTATGGGTTTCCCTCACAGTTGCCTTCATGATTGCCTTCGTGGGGCCCTCGTGGGCCCTTCGCAGTTGCATCTACAATAAATTTTTAATTTAGAAAAATAAGTTGAATGATTGTCTCCTCATCATTTTTAGGCATATTTCAATAAAGAAATATGTATATTTAACAAGTGTAAAAAATTATAAAATTAAAATAAATGAAAATATTAGCGCCTTGGCCGGGACTTGAACTCATGTCCAAAAGCTTGTCTGACTTGTGTTTTTTCGTTTGACAAACTTACCACAATATTCATAACTTTTTTTCAGACAGACTCACCGCACGTGCATCAATACTTGTTGGTATTGCTATGGAGGCCAACTTTCCAACCAGGGCTAAACGAGGCTTTTTCCACAACGGAGTTTGCATGGATCTAAATTAAAAAAAGAAACTTTATTGAGGAGTTGACTCTGTGAGGATTTGGCCTTGACACTAAGGGTAACGTGCCAGGCCAGGGAAGATGAACGTGGCAGATAGAGAGATGAATCGTGAAAAACTACAGAACATCTATTCAGAAAGGTGTAGGGAAGGGGGTTGGCGAGCCTTTTGTATGGGGTGGATTGTGGGATGGCAAGGATGGGAAGGAACTGGGGGATTTTAATGTATGTATAAACATTGAGTGGTCATCATTGCTCACGTGTGAGAACGCATAGAGTGAGGAGGTTTGTGGGTGGTTTGAGGGTGGTTAGGAGGCTCTGAGATGACGAAGGAGCCTGGGTTCGGATCGATGTGTGTGCTCCCGCCCTCTTCTTCCTCCCACCGCCCCCGGGGGTAGTTATACAAATTTCCAAGAGTGTCTGCCTCCCTCTTGCGTTTTCCATCCCTCTCGTTCCCCTTTTCACCCATACTCCTTTTGGTTCTCCACCTCCGGGTTCTCCACCCTTCCTCTCTTCTCCGGGCAGCTCTAGAGTTACCATGACAACGCGGGGGCGGACCTTTGCATATTATACTGTGTGTGACAAGCTGACTCGTTATATGTGCTCGTGGGAATGCGGGAATACGTGTACTAGGGTGGGCCGAAAAAAGAACTTGAGTTTCAAAAATCCATGAGGCCTAAAAGTGGTGTATTAATGCGGACCGAAAATTTTTTGTTTTCAAATTTTGGAGGGAGTCTAAAAGTTGAAGTTTGGTACACGAATCTCCCAAAAAAAGTGACAGACAAAAAAAAATATATCTTATGCTCGCGCATCCACAATAAAGCTCAAAATAAAGAATAATAGCGAAGTTTTTGTTCGTTCGGTACCAAATCATTTTTTTAATAGATAGAAAGAGATCTCAAAATTAGTATTTACAACTTAAATTATGCTCCGAAAACTGTGTAGCATTAAGAAAAACAGCTACCTTGTAAATTGTTACCAAGTTGAAAAAGAAAAAAAATCACGTTTTCACTGGATTAAATGATATTGTTCTTATTGGTAAAGATTTATTCATTGATGGAGAGGGTTCGAAAAAAAAACCTATAATTATCCTCCGAAAGCTACACAGCAATGAAAAAATTCTTATACACCGTAAATTGTCATTAAATTTAAATAAATGATAAAAGATAATGATTTTTGACAAGATGTTACTTTTATTAATGATTTAGTTTTTAGAAAACAGTTGGCTCTCAAACCCGTAGAGATGAATTTTCAAACTAAAAAGTTGAATTTTCGGCAAAAAAAAATATTTTTAACCAAAGAAGATAAGTTTTCTGCCATAAAAGATTAATTTTCAATCAAATAGTTGCATTTAAAAAAATAATCATTTTCAACAAAACAGTTGCTTTTACAACCAAATTGTTGAACATTCAATCAAAAACGAATTCTTTAGATGACTGTTGAATTATCAACCTGAAATGTTGAATTCTGAACGAAGAAAGATGAATTTTTGACAAAATATATCATTTTCAACCCAGAAAGGTGAATTTTCAACAAAAAAGCTATTTTCGTCAAAGTAAGATGAATTTTAAACCTAATAGTTGAATTTTCTACGTATAAAGATGATATTTCAACCATATAGTTGAGGTTTCAAGGCAACAGGACTAATTTTTTAGAAAGTTTAATTTTTAACCTTAAAATTTGAATTTTTAACAAGAAAGTTATTTTCAATTGAGGTATATGAATTTTTCACCAAAAAAGATTACTTTTCTCCTTGAAAAGATGAATTTGCAGCCAAATAATTGAACTTTTAAGCTCAAAAGACGAATTTTTTAGGAACAATTGCATTCTTAAGCTGAAGAATTTGAATTTTCAAACAAAAACGCTAAGAATTACGCCAAAAAGAGTTGTATTTCTAACCATACAGTTGGATTTTCAAGTAAAGACGATGAATTTTGTAGAGGATAGTTTAATTTTCATCCTAAAAAGTTAAATTTTCAACAAACATGAATTTTTGATACATTTTTTCTACTTTTAACCAAGTAGTTAAGTTTTAAACCAAAAAGATGAATTTTCAACCAAGATGATTAATTTTCTACCACCAAAAAAAATTTCCAACAAAATAATCAAATTTCTAACCAATGAGATGCATTTTCAACCAAAAAAGTGAATTTTCAACCAAAGAAAAGAAGTTTCAACTAAAAAAGTAATAGTTTAATTTTCGATTGAAAGAATTAATTTTTAACCCAAAATGAAACGAGCTTTCTACACAATAGTTAAATTTTCAACCAAAGAGATGAATTTTTCAATGTAATGATGAATCTTCAATCAAAAAAGTGAATTTTCAAAAAATATTTCAAATTCCAACCAAGTAGTTGAATTTTCAATAAAAGATTTCATCTTTCAATCAAATAGTTGAATTTTCAACCAAAAAAACTAATTTTCCACCAAAATAATAAATCTTCAACTTAAAAAATTACTTTTTAACAAAGTAGTTTAACTTTCAACCAAGCAGATGAATTTTCAATAAAAAAGATAAATTCTCCAAAAAAAATGTAATAGGAGTAACCAGTAAATGGCTTTAAATGGTTGATGATAATAAAATAAATCAGCATTTGATCAGATTTTCATTTTAAGTCAAAAACAGTTATTTTATAAAAAAGACGAATTTTCAGCAAAATTGTGTACTTTTAAATCGGAAATATGAACTTTTCAGCAAAAAGTTCATTATTAACCAAACTCTTGTATTTTCTATCAAATAGTTGAATTACAAACTTAAAAAGACAAATTTTTAATAAGACATAATTAGGCAACATAAATGTAGAAGTTGCATGGATAATACTTTGGGTTAGCACCCTCAAGAATGCATCTAAAGTGTGCGGTACTGCGGTTGTAGGAAGAAAGACTGGGGATGTTTGGTGAGATGATGAGATCCACATGACTGTTAAAAAAAAAGCAAGCGTACAACTGAGCGATTTGTTTGATTTTAAGTCTAATTTTTATTTTTAATGTCTAAGAATGGCTCGCTTAGACGCAGAAGGTACTGATCTGGGGATAGTGAAAGCGCGTGGACTGGCGTTTGCAGATAATAAGATTGTGAAGGCAGAATCAGTGAGTGATTCGAGTCGATGATTTGCAGAGAATGTTGAGCAGAATGGATACTAGCATGGAAAGTATGGGACTTAAGATTGACGCGAGTGAAACAAAAATTATTGTGATTGAAAGATAGGGTGAGGAAATGGTATGTAACGCCTTTTTTGAATATAATTTTTATTATTATATTTATTATATTATATATATTATATTTTATATTATATTATATATTTATATTATATTGCCTTGAACAAAGAGAGGATCGAACAAGTTGATGATTTCGTGTATCTTGGAAGTTCATTGACTACTGACGAACCATTACTAGAAGTAAAAATATAAAGAATAATGCTCAAATTGTAATATATAATTCTGTGTATGCTCCCACTGTGCTGTATAGTAGCGAGACCTGGACATATCAAGAAAAGGATAGGAGTAAAGTGAACGCAGTTGATAAAGTCAGTAATAAGTGGGTTCTCAAGAAATGTGGTGTTGAAGAAACATTGATTGACAAGAGTGAAAGAAATTTGCTGAAATGGTTTGGTTATGTTGAGAGAATGAATGAAGGACGTTTAACGAAACAAGTTTATTTAGGTAAGGCGAATGGTCACGTACCCAGAGGTAGACCGGAGAAAGAATGGTTGCAATGTGTAAATTAGACTGTAAAGCGAAGAGGTATAAAGAGTCGTAGAAACCCAAGAGCTTGCATGAAGATATGTATGGATATAACAGTATGAAAAATGAGATTGAAGAGTTGGGTATTCAGTGTCAGAACCGTGTGATGATTTTAGGAATTGATGCGTATGATACGGGAGGAAATATGAAACTACATATTAATCATTAAAGAATTTGATCTCTTCTGCATAAACCTTAGCTTTTATCAAAAAACAACAGGAAGCACAAATTACTAAATTTGTTAAAATCAGTCATGGAAAGCTACATATCGTGTCTCAGTTGTCGGAAGGACGATTCTTATTTGTATAATAGTTCATTGTCTTCTATTTGGAACTCGGATGAGTTTGCCGCAGTCTAGTAACCATTCCTGGATGCACCGCATTCAATAATGTTCGGCCAGCACCGAACCGAAGCTTGCCTTGCATGATACCATGAGGACGTTTATCGTGTCTTAAGACTTAGTGTATATACATATATATAGGTAAATTTGAGTTGATAAAATGAAAAGTGAATACGTCGACCCGTCAATAACCGCCGCTCTGTGTCATTGTTAATTCTTTTTGGCCGATCATTCTTTACTGTTGCGAGTATAGGACTGATTCCTGTTCTAGATTGGACTCTTTACAGTGCACTAGAGAAGTGAAGCTGTCGACAAAATGTGATGTCTTTAGTTTCCTAAAGAAGTTAATACCGCGACTGCACTTGAATCAGTATGGTAATTTCAAACTTGGATTTTTCTACAACGCCCAATCAGTAAAAAATACCTCAACTATCAGCACTCAACATCGAATTTTTTATTTCCATTTTGCTTCGTGAATGTAAGCAAAAAAATTTTGGATACTCATAAGCCTTCGTGAAGAGCTTTGCTTATTGGATGAGGTTGGGGTAAAGAGTATAGATCTTCTTATGGGTATATCAGTCAGTTTTAGTGTTAATGTGTGAATCGTAATGTATCATGGCTCTGTGAACCTCTCCACATGGTTACCATATAAATTCCTTGATTCCTGGTATTGAAACGAGGCTAGAACAGAACAAGTCACGCTTATCCCGAAAGGGAGTTGACTTAATGGTATAATAATAATAATTCTATCTAATTTATAATGATAAGAAAATTTTTTATTTGAATAATTTTAGACACTTTGTATCTACAGTATTTCTTTATAAAATACGTTTCTAACAGATAATTTTTAATCTGATCAGGCCTGGCGTCGACAAACGAATCGCGCCTTACAACGGCTTGATAAAGAATTTTACGGCCAGTAGACAAAAAATACTGCACATTAACTTATTCAATTACCTACATCTGGCCAAAACAATAACAAAATATATACCCAGATGTAAATTCACTAATTTCAGAGAATTTCTCGCGTAATTCAAATATTGTATTTTCAAATATTCCATATTTAAAGAGAAAATTGGAAGTTTTTTGAGAATAGGGGAAACGCAGGAGAATAGGGGAATAGGGGAAAGAGTGTGATCCCTGACACACGAACACATATATGTATTAGATAGTCTCCAGTATGAAGGTTTGAAGGGGGTGCGAGAATAAGGGAAGTGAAGGAATCGTGCGGGTCCGGGAAGAGAGGACGATGAAGAATTGTCACCTCTGACGGCAAGGAACTGGGAAAAGAAAAAAGGAAAAGAGTACGAAAGAAGGGGTGCACGCCTCTGCCACCCCTTTACATTGCAGGGCCAGAGGCAATCCCCTCTTGAAGCTAACGTCGCGCCGAAGACGTTGACAACCACCCCTACGACGAAACTCGCGGTTCTTGGAAACTTGTGGGGAAACGAATCTCCGAGAGTGTTGCTGCTGATTTTTATCGTTTCGTCGCGTCGGGCACCTTCAGTAAACTAAGGCTTCGAATGGAGAAGAGAAAGGACTTTTCAAATACAATAGGTTTCCATCCGTAAGAGCCTCTTTTGCGTAATACTGCAGTAAGACTCACTCTTGATAAATAATACCATTAACATTTCTTTCAAGCACCTTGATAGGTATACATCAATAGTATTCAATAGAGATAATACAAAACTCAAGAAACAAAATCAACTCTATGGGTTGTCTTTCCATCTCCTTTCAAAAAATAATAACCTTGAGTTTCAACTCTGCCGTCCAGATGAAGAAACATTACAATTGCAGTTTTGATCAAAAATAAGTTTGTCTATATTCCACCATAACTTTGGACATGATTGAGCGATCGGCATGATTTTTCTTTTAGTGATGGTAACGATAGTTGGAGTGACATAGGCACATCAAGATTTGCATTTGTCAATCTCAGCCAAGTACACGCAGCAAAAATAGGAATATTTGTCCAGAGTTATAGTGGAACATAAAAACTTTAATGAAAAATTAATTTTTGATTTCACATTTTCGAGGTTCTGCTTGGCTGTGATTGACAAACGCAAATCTTTATGTGTCTATGTTCAGCACAGGAACCCCACAAGAGGGCTTCACTTTGCAGTATAATAAAAATCCGAATTACGCAGATAAATGAATATTTTTTTATCATAGAAGAGCAAGTGAAAAACTATCGATTGGTGTCAAAAATTGAAAATATTTTTTGGGTGTTAGGTTCCTTTTTTCGCGGTTTTCGTTTCGTGTCTGTCTGTCGTTGTCGTCGTTGTTTGTGAACGCGATAACTTTCCAAGGAATTTTCTGATTGGATTTCCCTTTGACACATTGTTTTAAGACATAAAAAAAGTACGATTTCGTGAACCAGTCATTTTTGACCAACGGTTCTGGTTTTATCCATTGAAAATGCTTTTTAAGAAACCAAAAATTCTAATTTTCAGCAAAACTATAGGAGATACGAAAAAAATGCTGGAGAGGAAAGTTGTTTATCCCAAAAGGGTCTACAATTTTTTCCTAAATTGATTTTTGATCACAAGCCTAGTTTCTGCTTTATTGGTGAAAAATGTTATTAAAAATAAAAAATACCACTTTCCACCAAAACCTCGCGAGATATGAGAAAATATTTAGTAAGTCATTTGTTGATCTAGAAAAGATCTACAAATTTGCGGGAGATTTTTTTTTAGATAAGACGCATAGTTTTTGTTTTCATCGTGAAAAATACCATTAAAAATAATAAATTAAAATTCATAGAAAAACGATACAAGATAAATAAAATTTTTGATGGTAAAAGTTTTCGCCTGCAGCAGAAGTCTTCGGACTGACGTCCAAAAATTAATTAATAACGTAGCGCGAGGTAAACATGTTAACGAGCCCGAAGCGCGAGATCCGACAGACGCGCGCGCCCTAGGCGTGCTCAAACTTGCGAGCGAAGCGAGCCGCGTGCGTAGCCCGCGATGAGAATGTGCCTGCGCATACGGATAATATAAGAGACAAAATCAACCCTGTAGGTTGTCTTTCTATCTCCTTTCAAATAGTAATAACTTTGAGTTTCAATTATGTCGTCCTGATGAAGAAACATGACAACTGCATTTTTTTCATGTTGTTGTCTATATTCCACCATAACTTTAAACATGATTGACGTATCGGCATGATTTTCTTTTGTTAATGAAGGTAATGATAATCGATGTGACATAGGCACATTAAGATTTGCATTTGTTAATCACAGCCAAGTACAGCCTCAAAAATAATAAACGAAAATGATGGATTTGTATGTTTGTGATTTTTGTATGCTACTGTCTATGTTCCACCATAACTTTTAATATAATTCACGTATCGGCAAATTCTTTTTTTTTTAAATACATTTTTTATATACAATACATTTTTTTAAGTACACTGCATAATCTTAAATTCTTTTTATATTGAGGACTATTTTTAGAACGTTATATTTTTAAGCCAACCTGCGTACTATTTCAATTTTTTTACTTCAGACTGAAAAATGATAAGTGCTAACGAACAAAAATGATACACAGCCGGTACTGTTTCAACATAAGTTCAAAGTTCATGACATCAATGCTCAGAAAAAACAAAAAAGCATCAGGACATTTGATTGTCACTCCGATCTTGTTTTAAGCTTAGAAAGTACTGCTAAAATGTTATTTATCGTACATCAAATTGGAGTGGGACTTTTTTTCTGGGTACTATTTTAATACCGAAAACCAGCCTTATAATAATACTTATTTTTTACAGTGTACAACAACGAAAATGATATATTGAATACTGATTTTTTGGACTTGTATTGGAAATTCACGCCATAAAAGAAAGTATTATTACAGGGCTCATTTTAGGTATCAAAATAAGACTCAGAAAAAAACAGTCTCGAGCTGTACTAAAATGAAACCACTGATGAGAACTCAAAGTCATTTGTTTTGCACTGAAAATAACAGCATGAAGTTATCCTATTAAAAACGGGATACTCAAAAAATGATACCGTGAAAAAAGAAATCTCTAGTTCTTATAGTTTAGTCCTATATGCGCAGCAAAAAAAGACATATGTCTATAGTTATAGTGGAACATGAACAAAAACATTAATGAAAAATTAATTTTCGAAGTAACATTTTCAAGGTTCTACTTGGCTGTGATTAACAAACGTCAACCTTTATGTACCCATGTCACTCCGACTACCATTACGCGCATTTTTAAGACAAATGCATACCGATAAGTCAAGAATTTCTAAAGTTCCGGTGGAACATAGAGAATAAGAAAAAAAACTTTACAAATATTTGTGACCGTCCGCAAAAAAAAGGACGTAACGCCCGGGAGCTACATTTTCAGGAGGAGCGATTGAAGAGGCGGTCCAGCATAAGAACTCCATACGAGGGCCTCACTTTGCAGTTTAATTACAATTCGAATTTCGCAGCGGAGAGAATAATTTTTTATTATAGAAATGCAAAAAAAACTATCGATTGGTACAAAAAACTAAAAATCGATTTTTCGGGCGTAAGGTCCCCCCCCCCCCCCTTTACGGACGGTCACATATAAGTCTTCTTTTTGCTGCGCGTATTAAGCTAAAAAGAAGACTTGTATGTTTGTAATTTTTTTATGTTGTTGTCTATGTTCTACCAAAATACCATGTGCATTTCTTTCAAGCACCATGATAGGTACATTAATAGTCCTCAATTGGGATAATATAAGAGACAAAATCAACCCTATAGGTTGTTTTTCCATTTTTTTTCGAAAAGTAATATCCTTGAGTTTTAATTATGCCGTCCTGATGAAGAAACATGACAACTGCAATTTTTTTCATGTTGTTATTTATACTACACCATCACTTTGGACATGGTTGACGCATCGGTATGATTTTCTTTTTCAAATGCAGGTAATGATAGTGGATGCGACATAGGCACATAAAGATTTGCATTTGTCAATCACAGCCAAGTACGGCCACAAAAATGATAAACGAAAATGATGGACTTGTATATTTGTAAACATTTTTGTTTTTATTACTGTCCATGTTCCATCATTACTTTGGACATGATTCGCGCATTGGCATAATTTTTTTTTAATACAAGTAATGATAGTTGGTGTGGCATAGGCACATAAACATTTGCGTTTGTCAATCACAGCCAAATACAACCACGAAAATGATGTATTGGAAACTGATTTTTTAGACTTCTATTGGATATTTAGTCGAATACGCGGAGCAAAAAGGAGATTTGTATGTTTGTAAACTTTTTTTCATGTTTTCTATGTTCCACCATAACTGTGAACATGATTGACGTATCGGCATGACTTTTTTCAGTGCAGGTAATGTTAGTCGGAGTGACATAGGCACATAAAGATTTGCATTCGTCATTCACAGCCAAGTACAGCAACGAAAATGATAAACGAAAATGATAGACTTGAATATTTGTGGAAAAAAAATTTCATGTTGCTGTCTATGTTCCACCATAATTTTGGACATGATTGACGTATCGGCATAATTTTCTTAAAACGCAGGTAATGATAGTTGAAGTGAAATAGGCACATGAAAATTTGTGTTTGTCAATCACAAGCAAGTACAAGCACGAAAATGATATATTGAAAAATAACTTTTTGGACTTCTATTGGATATTAGTTTGAATACGCGCAGCGAAAAGAAGATTTGTATGTTTGTCATTTTTTTTTCATGTTATCTATATTCCACCATAACTGTGGCACATAAAGATTTGTATTTGCATCACAGCAGAGTACAAGCTCAAAAATGAAAAACGAAAATGATGGATTTGTATATTTGTAAACTTTTTTTTTCATGCTGCTGTTTATGTTTCATCGTTGCTTTGGATACGATTCACGTATCGGCATAATTTTTTTTAAATGCAAGTAATGATAGCTGGAGTGACATAGGCACATCAAGATTTGCGTTGGTCATTCACAGCCAAGTACAGCAACGAAAATGATGATCGAAAATGATAGACCTGTATATTTGTAAAAAATTTGTTCATGTTGCTGTCTACGTTCTACTATAATTTTGGACATGATTGACGTATCGGCATAATTTCCTCAAAACGCAGGTAATGATAGATGGAGTGAAATAGGCACATGAAGATTTGCGTTTCTCAATCACAGCCAAGTGCAGCCACGAAAATGATATATTGGAAACTGCTTTTTTGGACTCGTATTAGATATTTAGTCGAATATGCGCAGTAAAGAGAAGATTTGTAAATTTGTATTTTTTTTTTCATTTTCTCTATGTTCCACCATAACTGTGGACATGGCTGACGTATCGGCATGACTTTTTTCCAGTGCAGGTAATATTAGTCGGAGTGACATGGGCACAGAAAGATTTGCGTTTGTCAATCACAGCCAAGTACAATGATATAAAAAATAACTTTTTCACCTGAAACTGAGTCATAAATTGTATTTTGATTCTGATAATTACGATTGTCAACAACTTTATAGAAGAAACTTTTCAGGATTCGATGGTTTTTACATGAAGACGGTTACTGTTAATGAGAAGCAAACTTCTTTACATGTATTTGGAAAGAATAATCAGAACACTGACACAAGATTCAACTTTGGGAGTGCCAAAACTTCGTTGCAATAAGTTATTGAATTTTAAGAATGAATTTGTTGGCTCGAAAGTATATTAGTTTGCATGGCGATAGCACCTTGAGGCTCTGTAAGAAAAATATGAATTTGGTTTCCTTTTCAATTGTCATCTATGAAAAATAGATTAAAATATTTACAATGTTGCCAAACATTATAACATTTCAGCATTTTGATGTGTTATGAATACCTATTTAGAGACTGTTTTTTAGAATAAAGTTATAATTAAGTGACGAAATAGCATCAAACTACCTTTTGGTGTCATTAACTAATTTTTTCCAAAAAAGTGTGATAGCACCCTATAGTTCTAGGGCCACGATTATTCTTATTCCTATTTTATTTAGGACCAGATTTTGAGAATTGTTTTTGAAAATAATTACCCGTACTGTTCTTTAATTTACATCATTCATTTTGTTAAAAGGAGGAAAAGTGTAGATTTATACAATTGCATTCAATTCCCTTCTTTTCGTTGGGATTTGAACAAGTGACATTGTGACAATATTCATCGTCCCAAGCCTGCTACAATATCTGATCTATGCTGCCTCCTATCCGGCTTTTTATAACAGAACAATTTCTGATTCCAATATTAATACAGCTTTTTAAAATATTACTATCTTTTTCTATTAAAAAGGCGGAAATTAAAAAAATTGTGATAATAAAAAAATATATCATACATAAAATCAATATATAAAATCACACCAAAAACATCCACGATGCAAAATCTTGTCCAAGTATAGTTTTATTTGTACATTTAAATGAATTTGTGCAATCAAAGTTGACTTATTGAAATAAAATAAAAGCACTAATTTACATTAATATGTGACGAGTATTATTTTTTTTAATACTGCCAATTATGATTTCACAAATTCATTTAATTGCACAAATCAAGTTATACTTAGACTAGTTTTTGCATCGTAGATGTTTTTGGTAGGATTGTGGGATTGTGGAATACGTTATTGGAGAAAAATTTTTTTAAATTATTAAAGAAAAAAGAAAATAGACTGCCATTAGTTAACTCAATTTTATATGATCAGTTCTATAAAAATTTGCAAACTGATGATAATACTATAAATTTCGAGTATTTTTATTTTATTTCGAGTAAATCGTATGTCAGTTTAACGAATAAATAGGGAATTATAGGATAAAAAAGGGTGACTGCCAAAAATTTGACCATATCAAGTCTCAATCATTTTCCACTTTTCCTTCAAATAATACATTTTTTCAAAAAATACTTCAATGAAATATTTATATCAAAGTACAATTTGGTGAAGTTTCAAAATTTTTGACGAATTCATTAAAAATTATAAGTAAAAAAGTACGCAAAATGTCTTGTCATACACGTGTACCAAACTACAAATTTAAAATGAAAATTTTTAAAATAATAATCAAGTTTGCCCCACAAGTCCGTTGACGCTTCATATTGATTTAGCATACTATAAAATAAAATAAAACTCTCTCTAGGCCATAAAAGTGGGGAAAATGTGCAACTTGGAAAGAATGAAATAGGCCTAAATCCAATTAAAATTAAACCCTCCACAGGTCCTGCTAAAACCTATTATTATAATAATTTTAAAACTGTATTCTATTGGGTGATGTTATAAATTCGTAAAAAATATCACACTATAGAATAGCATCACGCACCTACAGTTTAAATTTTACATTAATTGGATTAATATACCGTCCATTTAGTTGCATAAGGTCGTAAGTCACACCGTTCTAAAGAATAACTATCTTATAGCATTTCATACTTTATGATGCCACGCGTCGATTGTCAGGAATATTTTAAACCAAAAATTACGCATTACTTCAGTAAGGCCTGATATACTTAAAAGGTCAGTTTTACGGTTCCACCAAGCTAACACTCCTTTCAAAATCATAAGGTCGTAAGCCACATGCAAAAAAAGGTCGTATCCCACTTTGAAAAAAATAATGTACAGCGTAAGCCACAAAGCCCCGTCAAGTGACAGTATAAGCAGAGTGTGAAAGTTATTATTTTATATGTTTTATTTTAAAAGTTTAAAGAATAATAGCTATCAAACTTTTTCATGTAAATTTGTATCGAGAAGACTTTATTCTCTTGAAGTATGTATTTTTGTAAAACAAGTGGGTTACGACCTTATGCAACTAGATGGACTATATTTTGCTTTAGCACAAAGATGAAAAATACAGTGTTTAATGATAAAATATACAACAAAATTTGTAAATATTAAAAATATTACAGAATTCTCAAAAATAGCACCAGAGAAGGTTATCGCGCACCTACAGTCAAAATGCTACATGAATTGGACCTATAGATCTTGCCGTAGCCATGCGAAACATGAAAAATTTCATTTTTATGATGAAATATATAAAAATTTCCAAATTGTTAAAGATATTATAAGTTCCTGAGTAATAGCATTGGGTAATTGTACCGGGCGCGCATACAGTTGACATTTTACGTTAATTGGAACAATAAATTTTGCTGTAGCCATGTCCAAAGATGAAAAATTAAATTTTTTATGAAGAAATATACAACATTTTTTAAACGATAAAAGATATTACAAACCTCTTGAAAGTATCACTGGAGAATATTACCGCACACATACAGCTAAAATTTTAGGTTAATTGGACCAATAGATTTTGCTGTATCCGTGCGCAAAGATAAAAAATTCCGTTTTTATTATGATAAGATTTACAAAAATTTTCAAACTGTTGGAGATATTACAAATTCCTGATTAATTGCATTGGATCATAGTACTGGGCGCACCTACAGTGAACATTTTACGTTAATTGGAACAATAAGTTTTGCTCTAGCCGTGCTCAAAGATGAAAAATTAAATTTTTTATGAAAGAATATACAACATTTTTCAAACGATTAAAGATATTACAAAACCCTCAAAAGTATCACTGGATAATATTACCGCATACATACAGCTAGAATTTTAGGTTAATTGGACCAATAGATTTTTCTGTAGTCGTGCGCAAAGGTGAAAAATTCCATTTTTCATGATAAAATATACAAAAATTTTCAAACTACTAAAGATATTATAAATTCCTGGAAAGAAGCACTGGATTATAGTAAGGCGTGCACCTACAGTGAACATTTTACGCTAATTGGAACAATAAATTTTGCTGCAGCCGTGCACAAAGATAAAAAATTAAATTTTTGCTCATAAAATATACAACATTTTTAAAATAATTGAAGGTATTATAAAACTTTTGAAAGTATCACACCCACAGTTAAAATTTTGCGCTAATCGGTCTGATAGATTTTGCTGTAGCCGTGCGCAGAGAAAAAACTAAAATTCTTGAATTACATAGAAACATTTAAATTTACTTAACAAATATACTTATAATGAATTACTCAAATGTAGCAGTAGGAAGGAGTACTGCGAGTGTCCAGTTAAATTGTGGTGCTTATCGGTACCATAGAATTTGCTATAGATGTGAAGAAATGTGAAAGATACATTTTTCTTTTTCATAAAATCCTTTAAGAAATTGAACTAATAAAGGTATCGTTAATTACTGAAAAAAAATCATTAGAAAATGATTCCGTGCATGTCCAGTTGAAATTTAGTGTTAAGCGTTTCAATAGTTTCGTATGTAGCCATTGAAATAAGTGAAAAATACATTGTGTTACAGTGAAAAAATATTTTTCACGACACATGGTAGAAACTGTAGGTTTAGTGGCACAAAAAAAATATCATATGCGAAATTTCTCATACACTGCCAAAATCTGATTTTATGGTCAAAAAATTGTTTTTTAGTGGGTGCATGAACCTAATAATTCATAACTCCGCCATTCTTCATCCGATTTCAATTTTTTCTTTTCGTTTAAATGTATAAAAACACACCTTCTTTACTATAAATTCTTCATTTTATTATGGTTTCTTCTTTTTTCCAGATTCTTTTCAACTGCACTGATCTTCTTTTTATTAGAATTGGTTGAAGTTTGACTGAGTTATCAATTTTACGCTAATTAAGCAGCTGATTTCTCAACTATAGCGAAAGCTGATACGCGATTTCGCTCGTTTTTCGCTGAAGCATCACTCACTTTCAATAGTAAAAAATATGAAATCATACAAAAATTGCTATGATAACTTAGTCTAATCTAAACAAATTCTAATAATAAAGCTCATTACGCGCAACATTTAACACATTTTCAATATATATTAACAGAAAAAAGTATTCGGTTTCGAAAAATGTCATTAAATTATTGTTGAGGTTGGAGAAATCGGGAAAAAATTAGAAACTTTGGGATATCTCTGATTTTAGCTTAACAATTATTATATATATGCACCTCCCAAAAACGGTTATTAACCATAAAATTTCTACATTGTTTCGTGAAAAGTATATTGAGTTACTCTTTGAGCACAGTGAAATTCGACTTTTTTATAGTTTTTCTGAGTGAACATTTTACAGTTTTGACTTTATCAAGCTCAACTTTTCACAAAGTTCATATAGTTGCATTCTATGGCTCTCAACCAACTTTCATTAGGATCGGTTAAGAATTGCGCTGTCAATTCAATGAAAGTTGAAAACCCATAGTTCATTCGTGAAAATAGATTCGCAGTATTTTTTTTTGCACTTGACAGCGATTTACTGCTGCAAATCTTGATATGTATAATAAATATGTAATTCTTTTTGATTGTGCTTTTTGATAAATGCACTCATAATTTTTTGCAAAGCTTACAACAAGAATATCCTAATTCCAATAAATTTTGCTATCAGAACTTAGATGTCCTGAAATAATACCTCGCTTTCTAAATCCACCAGTGAATTATTGACACAGTAAGAGAAAAGTTGTTGGAAGCTAAAAAAATGGTACTTGGCTTGACAGGCTGTGCGAGTGGGAAATACGAACGAACGCATAATGCGTTCTACATTCACATGTCGAAGTGTGAGGGATGGCAGTCTGTATCCCTCTGATCTGGGTGACGTGTTTTTCTGGCAGCTAAGGGGTGCGCGCCCCTAATTATAAAATAAAAAAATCAATATCTTACCCCACGGGCCGGGCTCAAAAAATAGGGTGACTCCCCGTCTTTCCGCCATTGCCACCCCTGCTCTGCCGTTAGTCCCCGGTGGCTTCTACGGAGCTGATTTTTTTTCAGTGTGCAGTGTCTCAGTGCGAATGGTGCCAATGCCAGCAAAATGAGAAAGAGGGTCAGATGTAGAGCTTTTTGGATAGCAGAAGATACTATACAATTTTATTGCGTTACGCGTATTGCGTTTCCTGAACTTTATACTTTATACTTACATGCGCCCCGCTTAGCTATGGTCTTTTAATATATTCCGATTTGAGCTCCTCAGATAAATACCCGACTTATGGAAATGATATATCAAGTTTTAAATGAGCCAATTCTCACCGCTTCTGAAATAATGCTTTATAGATCACAGAAAAGGGTAGAAGAGGATTTACTTTCATTTGTCATGGGAGCTGGGCAAAATCCAACTCTATGTGGGTATAAGGACACCTACAAAACTAACGATTAAAAACGTGCACTCAGTTCTCACATGATATGTTCGGAATGAAATGAGATAGAATTATTCAGAAAAAAGCGTTAGAAATTGTTCTTTCTCAAAGTTGAGTTCGTCTCCCTTATTCATAATGTGCCTCTTAGGGTTTACTTGACTTCCATTCCTTTACATCTTTATTACAACCTTTTTACGTCGATTATTCTATCTCATTCTCTAACTTTGTAGATATTATTTCTTATTCTTCTGCCTCTATGTGACTTCCGTTTTCATCTTCACCTCTTTTCCACTCATGCCTTCCATTCTCTCCTCCCCCCACACTCACTCATTATTCTTCTTCAATTTCTCTAGATTTTTTTACCTCCTTCATCCATTCTCCTCCTAGCCTCTCTAACTCTAAAATTTTTTTAACATCCCTCGCTATCCTCCCCTCTCCTCCTTTTCTCTCACAAAACCATCCCATACATGATCTCATGTGTAATTTACCCATTCGCATACTCCGCATTTTCTCTTTTCATCCTTCTTCCAGTACCTTGCTCCTTTTACTTCACTTTCAAGTCTCATTCTAGCTATTATTGTCCATCTCTTTTCTCCCCATCTTCTTTCCAGATATTCTGCCAATTCTTTTCTCTTTATCATCTCATACCATTTATTGTATCTTGAATCCCCTATTCTTCCCCATCTTTCTGTCACGTGCCTTCCTCTATCTCTTCTTTGTAATTACTCAGAGTCCATATTTTCTTCTTCTATCCCTCGATCTCTTAACAAAACTCTTCTTTTTTCTTCCCAACGCGCTAACTCAACAGCTCTCTTTCTTCTCTCTTCTACCTATATATAATATAACCCGGAGTTCTCCAGTCTACCCCTATTTTTCATCTAATATATCTCTGTTGCAACTTCTATATCTCCTTATTCTCCTTCCATCCCCATATCTCTGCCACATAGCATAATACCGGCCATGCAAACTTGTCAAACTACCTCATTTGCCCATTCTAATATTTTGTAAACATTGTTTTTCCAATTCTCCATATCTGTTTCATCACTCACGCTTTTTTCTTAATCCTTTCCGTAATATGCTCTCCATGTGTCTGATTTGCTTGCACAATAAAACCGAAATATTAAAGTTTCATCACATCCTCTAGCTTTTCACCTTTCCCTCTCGCTCTCCATTTCTTCTTTTTCCCTCCCCCCTTTCTTAACATCATAACTTTCGTTTTAACCACATTAAGCCTCAGTTTTTTCCTCTCCAAGTATTATTCTAGCCCCATAATTAAACCCGCTATTCTTTCCTCACTCGCCGGTGGAGGACAACCCTACCTTACTTCTTCCTTTTTTAAAGATCTCTGCTACTTTTTCTCTTAAAACTTCTCTCATTCCCTTTTCTCGATGGCTTCATCTATCTATTTCCTGTCCAATGAGTCAAACGCCGCCTTCAAATCCACAAACACTGTTGTCATGTCTCCTTTCTCTTTGTTTATCTTTTCATTTATAATATAAATTAGCACATACATATTATCTATCACTCCCATACCTCTCCTAAATCCTGTCTGATTCGGTGGAATTATATTTTTTTCCTCTACTCCTTTCTTTGAGCTCTCTGATAGTATTGTCACATATATCTTATATAATTTCATCAGCAACGTCACCCCCTTTCCCATAATTTTTAACCCCGTTCTCATTCTCCTTTTTTAACTATCGGTACTATTATTCCTCCTTCCCATATTTCTAGGCAACCCTCCCTTCTCCATGCCCTATTGTACATTATCCACGCCTGCTCCTTCACTCCCTTTCCCCATATTTCCAAATTTCATTCGGGATTTCAGCCATACCTTTCCCTCTCTTAATCACCCTCCCTAGCTGTTTTTTTATGTTATTCTCTTTTTCCATTTATTTTCCATTTTCCTTCCATCCCTTCGTTATTTTCTTCCACTTCTCCTAACAATTCTATATAATATTTTTTTCGTTATAATATTTTAATCATCTGATTAAATCTTATTCTTTTTTTCCTCTCTCTATTTACTACCTTTTATACTTCTTCTTCCTCATTGAAGTCTGTCAATTTCCTTCTGTATTCTACTGCACTGCTCTACTTGTTTCTTCATTCCCTTGATTTCTTTCTCTCTTCCATTTTTTTTTCTTACATTTCTCATCAAAGTTACCTCTTTTTCCCCTCCATTGACTTCTTTCTTGACTGTATCTCCCTTCCCTTCATCTCCCTTTGCCATCTCTACTGCCACTATTCGTGGGAGATGATATAAATTAACGTACTCCCCTATCTCTAGCCTCCTTATATTCTCCCTTACCTTGGCATAACACATAACACAACATAAACTATTACTGTTCTTCCCTCCCCCTTTATGAATGTACTCTCCTTCCTCGTCTCCTTTATATACCTGTTCAAGATAAACCATCCAAACTTCTCCAATCTATTCACTTATCTTCTTCACTCTCTATTCACCACTTTGTCTTGAGAATTCTTCCTAGTCCCATCCCCTTATTCTCCCCATCCTTTTCCTCCTCTTTCTTCTGTTCTTGCGTTGCAGTCTCTTCCTATGATTAGACTCACCCCTTCTTACTGTCCTTTCATCCACTTTCTTAACTCCTCTGTTTTTCCCTCTATATCCCCATTGACATATACCTCTACTATCTTCTACCTCTTCTCTCCTATCCCTATCTCTTCTTCCATTAATTTTTCTTTTTGTTCTTTTAGCACACTCCCATCTTTTTTCTTCTTTATTAAATCTTTCCTTATTCCCGTCACCATTCCTCGCATTGCGCTGCCCTTTTTACTCTTTCTCTTCGACTCTTGTACCTACCACCTGTCTGCCCTTCGTAGCCATTCCTTTACTCTCTCCCACCCCCCTAATCTAGCCATCTCTCCATCATGACGACTCCTTTCCAGTGCCCTACATTTTTCATAAACTCTCTATTCTTTCTTTCTAAGCCAGGTAAAATTTCAGTAGCATATCTTCTATTCTTCCTTTCTTTCATTTCTTATCACTTTTTCTTTTCCACTATCTCTTATTTTTCTCCCATTCGTTCTTTTCACACCTTTTCCTCCATCCTCTCACATTTGACTGAATCTTCTCTCTTGTTCCGATCCTACCATATACCTTCTGTCTGTATTTTCCCATGCTCAACCCATGTTCTTCCTTCTTTCTGGCTTTCCTCTTCTGCCATTTTCCTTATCTTTTTTAATCTGTAAAAAGACTGAGCAAAATAGTAGCTGAATAAAAGATTATATTTAAATATTATATTTTGAACACACAGTTGTTTGTTTTTAGCAATCTTCTTCAATGTACGAAGTGATTACCTAAAATTTGTTAGCGGCTTGAAAATTTTATTTTGTAGTTTCAGTAGGGTGTCGCTCAAGAATTAAAAGTTCAATTTTTCAAAACGTTACCCCTTCAATTTTTTCCTCTCAGTGACAGAAATTCACTGGAATTTAAAAAAAATTTAAGTTTCAGCGGTGCCGGGAAGTTTTGAAAACTTTCAACATTTTTGAAATATATTCTATATGTGCAAAAATGGTGTAAAAAATATTTTTGTATAGCGTTTTAGAAAGTAAGTAAGAACAAAAAATTGAAAAAAAATGAAAAAATTCCTGCTGATTAGAGGAATTCTTTTCCAATGAAGAAAAAATTACTTTTTTGAATTCGGCTAGATCAACATTGATTTTTGAAAAGTTGAAACATTTCATACCTGAAACCTATTGAGTTTAAATTAGAATAGCAACACTTGATGTTATTTTTTTAATCAAAGTTTTTGTCCTTGTCAATAGCAGTTTGTAAGTCGCTCAAAGTGGCAAAATTCACGAAAATTTTGAAAAGAATTTTTTGAAAATATGAAATCATAACGTGTTACTCTAATTTAAATTAAATAAGTTTCAGGTGAAACATTTTGAGACTTTTTAAAAATAAATGTTGATCTAGCCATATCTTCAAAAGTTATTTTTTCTTCATTAAAAATGTATTCTTGTATTTAGTGAGAATTTTTTCCATCATTCTCTATTTTGTATTCTTACTTTTAACCTAAAACAGTACACAAAAAAATTCTACAATTCCGGCACCCATAAAATTTTTTTTTAAATTCAAAGTTTCAAACGGCTATTGGACATCATCACTCGTCAGTTGATGTTTTGCAGAAATTTCATAAATATTATCGAATTATAAAACAACTTGAAAGTAGCGTTTCAATATTCATTAAATTTTGAAAAAGTTCTAGAATACCTGGAAAAGTTACCAATTGTGAGTTTGGAACTTTCTAGACTAGATAAATACCCGCTTTATGGAAATGATATATCAAGTTTTAAGTGAGCCAATTCTCACCGCTTCTGAAATAATGCTTTATAGATCACAGAAAAGGGTAGAAAAGGATTTACTTCCATTTGCGGTGGGAGCTGGGGAGCGAAAATCCAAATCTATATATAAGCGAAGCATTCTTGGCAATAAAATGGAACAGATTTCTTGCACATTTTCCTCTCTACTTTATGCAAATTTCATCATGATAAATCTGAGTTTAACTCTTGAGTGATTATCAGAAAATTCGAATTATTCACTTCGAGAATGATGGTATGAAGATCTACTTGTGCGATTCATATATGTAAATGAAGTTCGCAATGTTTATAAAAGAAAATATAAATTAACTAGCGTGAAAAGCGTAGTCTTCGCGCACGTATTTCTTCTTCGTTTTGTTATTCAGAAAAAAATCTTCTCATCATGTATAATTAATTGTAAAAAAAAACTTTTAAACAGCAAAATTCAAATTTTTTTAGGAATGGGAATTTTCTGCATATAATACATGCATATATCGCATACTCTCATATTACGGCCGTACAAAACAAGAAAGCGGTAAATACATTTGGATTTGTCACCTGATTCGCAATTGTTTTCCATTTTAATATATTGCAAACAATTGTGAATCGGGGATCAAATCCAAAACGTAGTTTGACACTTGGGGCAAAAGTTGTACCTTCTTTTTTTACTGAACTGATTTTAATAAAAATTGACGTATGAGTTCATACTGTACAACCTTCAACAGTAAGAAGAAGATTTAAGTAAAATTAATTTTCAAAAATATTGATTAACGGTTCACTTTATGGGTAGTTTTGCACTGCACCAGTTGTAGCTTTTTTTCTACTGAACCGATTTGGATAAAAATTGAAGAATTAATTCATATGCCCTTCAAAAGGGAGAATAAGGTTCGCGAAAAATTAACTTTTAAATATATTGATTTAGAGTTTATTTTAGGGGTAGTTTTGATCCGCATCAGTTGCAACTTTTTTTCTACTGAGCCGATTTTGATAAAAATTGACGAAATAATTTATTCCACCTTCAAATATGAAAATAAAAAAATATTAAATTTTCAAATATGAAAAAAAACAAATGAAATATCAAAATCAAATAAATATGAAAAGAAAGTTTGTGCAAAATTAATTTTTCTTAAATATTGATGTAGAGTTTATTTCATGGATAGTTTTGCACCGCATCAGTCATAAATTTTTTTCTACTCAACCGATTTTGATGAAAATTTATGGATTAATTCATACGCCCCCAAAAATTAGCAGGAGAGTTGCGCAGAATTAATATTCAAAAATATTGATCTAGGTTTTATTTTAGGGGTAGTTTCGCACTGCATCAGTTGTGACTTTATTTCTACTCAAACGATTTATGCCGGAAGTTTTAGGTGTTTTGATGCCATATTCAATTTTAGAAATTGAAAAATCAAGATGGATAACATTAAACAAAAATTTTAGGTGAAATTACCAAATAACAAGAAAGTTTCCTATTTAGGCTCTAAAATATATGAAAGATGTATTTTTTCTATATAAATGAAACAAGAATAGTAAATTTATATTTATTTTTGCCGAAAAACATAATTATTACATGCAAGTTCATATATTTATATAATGATAACACTTTCAAAAGAGAATAATATCTCACTAGATTAAAACAAAATATTCATTCATATTATGGTTAAATAATACTGTGACTGTAAACAAAATAGAATCTCTGAGTCGCATCGAGAAAAGGCTTCTGAGCACAGTGAACCCCAGGAATAAATTCTATCTTCAAATTGGATAAGAACGATGCAGCACATTTATCCACTCAAAGTTAAAATTTATCTGGCAAAAGATGAAATTTTATCTGACGGAAATATTTATGTCGCGTGCATGACATTTGTCAAGTGACACATCGATGTCAAACTATAACCTGTATATATACATAACTATAACCCTATTGAAAAAACCTTGGGGAAAAAACTCGTGTAATTTTCGGACAGGATTTGCACGAAGAAATCCGCGAGGATCACTTGCCTGACTCACGGATTTCCAAGAGAAATTTGAAAATTCTCGCGGAAGTCCTAGTGTTAATCGTGTCCGAAAACTACACGAGTATTACCCCCAGGATTTTTTCAA
>JAUMHM010000031.1:69774745-69789712 GCA_032362435.1 Melikaiella ostensackeni
TCAGGCGCTAGTCAAACGCCTTACTTTTATTAATATTTTCTTACTTAAAAAATGTTTCAAAGTTAATAATTGTTGCCGCATAAGAACTTAAATTGAACGTAAATATTTATAGCAACCTTTTCGAATTTCTGTGATTAATAAAATTTCAGACCCTCAATTGACTAGAAATGCCTTCACCGTTCCTCCTTAAAAATGTTCGATTAACGAATTTGTTCTTTTTTCTTAAAAGAAGTGTGTCAAAGCTCAATCCAATCTGATCATTGCTTCAAAAATTATCGTGTCTACAGACTACAGAGAGACAGATACCTTCGTAAAAATCATTTTTTTCTAACTCGAGGGGTCTCAAAATGTTCGAGATTTGATGAAAACCGGCGAAGGCAAATTTTACATAAAACTAATACCTTCTCATTTAGAATAAGAATGTTGAAAATTGTTGAGAAGTTTATTAAATTCCGAGTCAAATGAACCCTGTTTGAAGTATTTTTGATGAATAGAGACTAATTCAATGTATGAGAAACACCGATCTAATTTCTGATTTCTGCCAAATTTCATAATTCAACTTCAACTTCTGGCAAGATATAGAAAAATTATGGTAAAACATCAAAAGTCATGCGTAATAAGTTCTTAAAATATCCTCTCTAATATGAGCCCAAGAAACTAAAAAAAGGTTTACTGCATCTTGAATTATCATAAAAAATGTAGAGGCGTGCGCGAGACGAAAACCGCTCGGATGAGCAGTGCTCAATCTTCCTTCCTTTGCCTCGTCTGATTTTTGTCTTGCGCATGCATCTACATTTTTTATGATACTTTGAGAACAGGTTAAAATTTTTTCAGTTTCTTGGGCTTATTTTGAACAGGAGATCCTGAGGTTTATTATGAGTGATTTTCAATCTTCAACCATAATTTTCCTCGATTTAGCAATAAGTTGAAGTTAACTCATGAAAATTGGCAAAAATCAGAAATAAGATCGGTCTTTCTCACTCACTTACTCAGTCTCTATTCATCAAAAACATTTCAAACGGTTCATATTTGACGCGAAATTCAATAAACATTATAATCCTTTTTTCTTTAATTATTCTCTCTCATTTTTTCCGAGCATATCAAGCAAGAAGTGAAATCATGTTTTTAATCGCTAGTTTTGCATCCTATTTGTGTCCTCATTTTTGTCTCTATTCATCAAAAATACTTCAAAATAAGCTCATTTGGCGCAGAATTCAATTGCATTTCTAGTTTATTAAATAAACTATTCGATCTCATTTTTATTCTAGCGTATGAAGCAAGAAGTGAAAGCATTTTTTTAATCGCTAGTTATGTATCCTATTACGGTCTTCCTCCTTTTTATCTTTATTCAGCAGAAATACTTCAAGCAGGGCTGATTTGACACAAAATTGAATAACCTTTTAAATTCTTTTAAAAAAATGATCCTATCTCATTTTGTTCCGAACATATCATGCGAGAAGTAAGTGCATGTTTTTTATCGCTCGTTTTGGATCCTCATACTGTCCTCCTCATTTTTGTCTCTATTTATCAAAAATACTCTAAACAAGGCTCATTTGGCGCAGAATTTAATGGCCTTTCCAGTTTTTCTCATAAATTATTTTATCCCGGTTTTCTTCGAGCAAATCAAGCAAGAAGTGAAAGCATGTTTTTAATCGCTAGTTTTGTATCCTATTACTGTGTTCTTTCTTTTTATCTTTATTCAGCCGAAATACTTTAAGCAGGACTGATTTGACATGGACTTGAATAACCTTTTCAATTCTTTTTGAAAAATTATTCTATCTCATTTTTTCCGGACATATCAAGCGAGAAGTGAGTGCATGTTTTTAGTCGCTAGTTTTGTGGGTATCCTCACACTCTTAGACGGTACTGTATAGCATTTATCCTATTAAATTTTTAAATGAGAACTGTTAGGTTCTGCCGAAAGTAATAAAAAGGAAATAATAACTTGAAGGAAATTCAAATTGCCACTTCACTCAATACAAATGCTACAATATTGGATATTCACAAAGGACAAAGGATACAAAAGACATTAGACGGGAAATCGACACCCTTGCCAAGGAAATGAAACAGAACTATATAGATTTGCTAGAACAAAGAAAAGCCAGAAAAAGAAACGCATCTACCTACACAGTTTTCCTCTTATCCTTCCCATTTCCACTCAATCGGATCGAGTACATCTTCGCCATTACGTACTCCTTCAGGATACTGCTTGTCAATGGAGAAACTGTATACGGAATAGTTTCCTTTTCATGAGACACATCGACTTGACAAGCAAAATAAAACTCGCTATTTTTTAAATTAGAGAGAAAAAGAAAAGAGAAATGAAAACTCAAACGATTTTCAATTCTCAAACGATTTGTCAAGCTGTTTTGCAAGTCAATTCAAACTTGTGAGGCTCCCTGAAGATTCTTTTACAAACAGTAGCCTAATAATTTGCAGAGTTGGTCATTATTCGATTGAGAAATTTTTCGAATGATTTACGAGTAAAAATTTAATTCGTATTCGTTTATTCGATAATCCGTTCAATCGTTAATATACTATTTTTCACTAGCAATATTATACGCGCGCTACAGCGCGCGGAAAACGTTGCATCGACATTATAAAATATAAAACAAGATTATTCTGATCGAAGGATAGGAGAAGGAGAAAATATAGACTATGAGGAACTAGAAAAAAAAGGTAAAACCAGGTAATAGACAGATGAGCATACGGGAATCAAGATACAATAAATCGTATAAGGTGATAAAAAGAAAAGAATTGCCAAAATATCTGGAAAGAGTATGGGGGTAAAGAGATGGACAAGAATAGCTAGGCGAAGACTCGGAAATAAAGTAAAAGAATCAATGTCTTAGGAGAAAGATGTGAAGGAAAAGTTCAGAATACATTAATACAGAGAGGAGAGAATACATAGAGGAAAGAGACATCGTAGCATGTATGGGAAGATTGTGTTAGAGGAATGGAGGAGAGGGGTGGATGGAGAAGAGTTAAAGAATATGAATATGGAAATGTGTGGGAGAGAGAATGGAAAGCATGAGTGAGAAGGAAAGGAGGATAAAGGGGAAACAGAAGTCACATAGAAAGAATATTAGAGAATAAGTTAGACTAGATATTAAGAGGGGTAATAAACGATGTAAAAATAATGTATTATAGATGTAAAGTAACGGAGGTTGTGTAAACTCTAAGAGGACACAATAAATAAAGAAGAACTAAAGAGAGTTTTCTGTAAAGCAAGTATGGTAAAGATAACGATCTCGAGTAAAAAGACGCTAAGAAGATATGACGTTTGAAATCATCGATTGGTTGTAAAAGCAGGGCTTATGCAAGCAAGATATGTTAATGTAAATTAATATGCATAACTGTCTTAAAGGTATTTTATGGTGAAGCAAATTCGAGTCAAGACACCCGTTATATAATATCGTTCCCTTTAGCGATTACAGCACATAATGCAGCATATAGGAAACTTGTACGTACATGTATAGGTATACTATACAATTTCCGGGCAGGTCGTATCTTCTCGTTAGCTGTGCGATGATGCTACCCTGGTAGAGTCACGTTTTTAATTTCTACCGAAACGGCTTTAGTTCATTTTCACACTCCTCGAGCGTTACGTTCGTCGAACGTCTAATAAGTAAATAATAACTCCTTACCACACATAAGTTACACCACTGAGAAAGGTAAGCCAATCAGAATTGTTCGGCTGGTTTATTATGCTCAAGGGTCTTCCCTTCATTTTTTAGCCTCCTTTTTCATCACGTCCTCCTTCTCATACTCCGATCTGAATCATTAGCTACAATAAAATTAACAAATGATCACTTCAAATATATTTCTTTCGGATTTATTAAGGTGCTTGGTTTATACAAGCAACCATTACTCAACGTTAATCCAACCTTATGCACTACTGTAAATTAATAATAATAATCCTCGAATTCATTCATTCATTTATTTACTTTGTCCACATTGAAGCTCTTATGTTTTCGCTCGCTTTTCGCATGTTTTTTGTCTTGCGAATTTTTTTCATGTCAATTTGACAATAGTATATGAGTGGGTCCATATTAATTCATATGTGGCATGTCTCCACTGAAGTTTGTCACATCTGCAGCATCTCTCTCAAGCAAAATTCCAATTTTGCGGCAAGCCACTCGAACGCAATTGTCACACGTGCGATTTGTCTCCCCAGCCGCAAGCTTCTCTGCGGCATCTCTCGACCAAGAAAAATTTTTAGTCTTCCTGAAAAGTGGCAAAAGTACGCAAGTCTCCCCATTCCGATCGCTCCATCTGCGGCTTGTCTCCCTAGTCACAAGTCTCCCTGCGGCATGTCTCACCCAAGAAAAATTGAAATCTTCCTCCAAAGTGGAAAAGATGCGGCAAGTCTCCCCAACCCAATTCTCACATGCGCGGATTGCCTCACTAGCCGTGCGAATAGTGAAATAAAAAAAATATATAGACCCTTACATTATTAATAAACACTTCTAAACGTGGGTTCATCGGAAAGGTTTAGTGCGGTTTTTCGAAAAAAAAATGATGGGTTATATTGAATTACGGAATTTAGGGTTGTGCAATAATATTGTTTGTTACATAAGGCTGCGCAATAGAGTTATATCTCACATAATGTTGCGCAGTAGAGTTATATCGCACATAATACTGCGCAGTTGAATTTTACTAGTACTTTTTTCACTCCAAATGTTTGGGTGTACTTTCTAATGAACTAGTGGAGAATTACAAACTGCTCAGTAAAAAATATATTAATTAATTTAGGGTTGTATAGCTTAATAAAAATAAGGTTATAGAAATGGGAAATGTGATAAATAAAAAAGTCATAGGTGTATAGTAATCTGAATTATAACTGGGAATCGAACCCTGGTCTTTCTTGAAAATTTGTTCCTTTGCTGAAAATTTATATTTTTCAGTAGAAAATTCAACTACTTAATTGGTAATTAATCTAGTTTGCTGAATTCTCATCCTTTTTGGTAGAAATATGATTTTTCTGGTTGAAAATTGAACTTTTTGGTTGAAATATTATGTATTTTGTTGAAAAATTTTCTGTGAATTAATCATTAAAAGTAGAAAATTCAACTGTTTTTTTTTAAAATATCAACTTTTTGGCTTGAGAATTCGACAAATCGATTGAAAATTTTTTTCCTCAACTAAAATATTTTTTTTGTGTTAAATTCAACTTTTTTGTTGAAAATTCGTCTTTTTAATACGAAAATTCATCTTTTCGATAGAAATTTGATCCTTCTTGGTTAAATATGTAACTTTTTGGTAGAAAATTAATCTGTACCGGTCAAGGAATTAGCTATGTTGTTGGAAATGTATCTTTTTTTGCTGGATTCAACTGTTTTTGATTTAGAATTAAAATCATTTTTGGTTGAAATATCAACTATTACATTTCCCATTGAGAATTCATCATTTTTGAAAATTCAACTACTTGGTTGAACGTTAAACTACTTTGTTAAATATTAATTTTTTTTTTTGCTTGAAGATTCATCATTTCAGTTAACAGTTAATTTCTTTGGTTGAAAATTTAACTATTGTGTTAAAAATTCGTTTTTTGGTTAAAAATTTTTCTGTTTTAGTAGAAAATTCAACTATTTGATTGAAAATGCATGTATTTTACTGCAAACTCGACCTTTTTGGTAGAAATATCTTCTTGATTGAAAATTCAACTATTTGCTGAAAACTATGTATTTTGTTGGAAATTCGTCTTTTTGGTAGAAATTTCATCCTTTTGGGTTCAAAATACAACTATTTGGTTGAATTCAACTCCTCATAATTATAACTTCATTGTTTATTTATTCAAGGCTCATCATTTTAGTTGAAAATTCATATATTTTGTTTAAAATTTGTCTTTTTAAATAGAAAATTTTGTAGTGAGTTTCTTTTTGTTGAAAATTATTGTTTTAACTAAAATTTTAATTATTCGATTTTTGGTTGAAAATTCATCGTTTTCTGTTGAAAATCCAACTATTTAATTAAAAATTTATATTTTTTGTTGAAATTTCATCTCTTTTGCTCGAAAATAGAACTACTTTGTCAAGAATTCATTTTTTTTTGTTGGAGATTCATCATTTGATTCAAAATTTCATTTTTTTTGGTTGAAGATTTAATCATTTTATAGAATATCGGTTTTTCTTTGGTTGAAGATAATTTGTAACTGAAAATTTGAATATTTCGATTATGGCTAGAAATTAATCTTTTTTAGTTGAAAATATAACTATTTGATTCAAGATTTACGTTCATAAATCGACTTTTTTGTAGAAAATTAATCTTCTTGTTTGAAAATTGATGTATTTTGATGAAAATTCGTCTCTTTTGGTTAAAAATGCAACTTTTTGTTACAAATTGATCTTTCTTGGTTGAGAATAAAATTATGTGGTTGATAATTTACCATTTTTATTTAAAATGCAACTGTTTGTTTTAAAATTAACCTTTTCTGGTAGAGGATTAAGCTATTGTTGAAATTTTTTTGATTGAATTCAATTATTTGGTTAAAAATTTAACATTTTAGATGAAATTTTTTTTCTTTGACTGAAAAATTTTTCGTGGTTGAAAATTTAATTATTCCGATGAAAAATCGTCTGTTTGGTCTGAAGACTCATCTCTCTTTGTAGGAATGTCATCTTTTCTGGTTGAAAATGTAACCGTTCGGTTAAAATTCAATCTTTTTTGGTTGATGATTCAACTATTTTGTTGAAAATTTATCGTTTTTGGTAGAACATTAATTTCCTGCGTTGAAAATTCATCATTTCGGCTGAAAATACATCTATTTGAATAAAAATTAGTCTATTTTGTTGAGACTGCAATACTTTTGCACAAAATTTTAGGAACTTGAAGCATTTTAAGTTAAATTCTTTAATATTATAAAAAAACTTATAATGCAATAAATTACGCATTTTCTTTGAAAGAGAATTTACTTTTGGTCCAACAGATCGAATTCCTGCTTGACGTTCCTATAAATTTAGTATTTTTGGATTTATTATTTTTTTTAGTAACATATTCAAACATATTCAAACATAATAAATGGAAAAGGGCGATTATATAAGGTTTAAAAGCATAAAGTATGTTTAGTGATTATGAAGATATAGGTAGTAAATTTCTAGGTTGAAAATAAGACTTTATGGGTTGATGTCGTTAGAGCACTTCAGTGGCAAATGTAAACATACGCGTAGTAGGTACCAACCAGTATATCTTACGAAATAAAACGCGACTTTGAAGAGGGGTTGGCAAGATATCTTGTAGCGCATATGAATATGTAGGCTCATAGTGTAGGGTGAAAGTGGGTGGGCGGAAAAATAGGGTTCAACATCTACGAGGTCTTGGCTTCTTACTTAGGATGCATGTGTTTACCTTTAATATATTTTCCGACCATGTTGACCGAGACGTGCTTTGCATGTATGTAATCGTGTGTGTATGTGTGAAGAAATCGACCCACACGGTGACGATAAAGTATTCACTTTGCCCAACCACGTCTAAAACTACGGCTGAAATTTTCCCAATAAGCGGTTGCAACATGATATTAGACTGAGCCTGGGAATCCCGGAAATTGCTTTGCATTTCATGCATGAAAATTATTATTGGCGGAATCTAGAATCCACATTGTAGAATATTGATAATTATTCTTTGTTTAATGTTTCTTGTGCTTCAATTATAACAACGAACTTTTTTCTGTTTAAGGTCAAAATAATTTTTAATACTTTAACTCCTCTATCTTTTTCTACGTCTTTCATTCATATTTCTCTTAGTCCCTTCACACCTAATATTTTCTTAACATTCCCTTGCCTTCCTCCACTCTTCTCCTTTCCTCTCACACAACCATTCCATATATGCTTCCATGTCTCCTCTACCCATTTACGTACCCTGCATTATCTCTCCTAATCCTTCTCAAAACACATCAATTCTTTTACTTCATTTCTTAGTCTCCATCTAGTTATTACCGTCAGTCCCTTTCTCCCCATCCTTCTTTCAAATATTTTGGCAATCCTTCTCTTTTTATGACCTTATACAAGTTATTATATCTTGAATATCTTATCGTCGCCCATTTATCTAATTACCTGCATTTCTCTATCATTTCTCCTAATTTCTCATAGTTTATATTTCCTCCTTCTTTGATCCCTCGATCTCTAAAAAACTCGCTCCATTCTTCTTCCCATCGCATTAACTCTACGGCCCTCCTTTCCTTCTTCCATCTCTTTTTAACACTTTATCGCTAACTTCCCTCTCTTTCATTTCCGTATTATCTCTTGGAATCTCCATACCCTCTTTCCCGTCCCTGTTCTTAGTTTATTCCTTTGAACCTCTTCCCTCACCACATAATCCAGACTTCCCCATTCTCCCCCTAATGCTCATCTAATATATCTCTCTTGCAACCACCGTATCTCCTTCCTCTTCTTCCATCCCCATATCTCTGCCCCATGCAGCCATACGGCCAGCGTATCAAACAACATAATTCGCCTATCCCAATATTTTTTCAATCTCCTTTTCCCTATTCCCTATATCTGATTCACTACCTCCGCCGCTTTCGTAATACTTTCTCTAATATGCGTCCCATATTTCCTATTCGCTTGAGTGATAAAACCGAGATATTTGAATTGCTTTACTTCCTCTAACCTTTCACCATTCCATCCCGCCCCTCTTCATACCCTGTTGCACATTCTCCACGCCCACTCTTTTAATTCTCTTCCACCATCTTTCCAAACTTTATTCGGGATTTCATCCATACCTACTGCCTTTCCATCTTTCATGGACCCTATCGCCCTCTTTATTTCTTCCCTTGTGATATCCTCTTCATCGTCCTTTTTCTTTCCTTCCTCATCTCTTTCCTTCCTTCCCTATTTTCATTTTCACTCCTCCTAACAATTTTATAAAATATTTCTTCCATTCTAATGATACAATATCCTGATTAACTCATATCCTTTTCTTCCTTTCTCTATTTACTACTTTCCATACTCCATCCTCAGTGCTAGCCTTTCCTGCCTACTCCACAAACCCGTTATTTTCTTCATCTCTTCTTCTATCACATAACTCTTCATACTCTTTTTCCTTTCTCCTGTATTCCTCTGCCCTGCTCTTCCTGTATTTTTATTGTTTAAATTTATTTCTCACTTCCTTTTTTTCCTGCTTACATTTCTCATTTTAGTTACCTCTTTTCTCCCCTTCGATGACTTCTTTCTTAGCTGTATCCTCTAATATTCTTTTTACTTTTCCCATCACCATTTCTATCACCTTGTTCACATTTCTCTCTCCCATTTTCACCATCTTTATCTTTTCCCTAAATTCTTCTTTTCCCTCTGCTGACCAATTACCTTTTCCTACTGTTTTCTTTCTTATTTTCTTTGGCAGTTTTCCGTTCATCTCTCTGAACCATCGCTCTTGTCACTATTAGTGGAAGGTAATCCGATTCTACGAGCTCCCCTATCTCTAGCCTCCTTATGTTCTCCCTTACCTTATCATCAACAATAACATAGTCTATTACTGTTCCTTTTCTTCTCCCGTGTAAGTGTACTCCCCTTCTTTGTCTTCCTCTATATTCCCATTTAGGATAAGCCATCCTCCCTCCTTCATTCTATTCAGTAATTTCCTTCTCTCTCCATTCACTACTTCGTCATTGGAATTCCTCCCCGTCCCATTCCCTTTTTCTCTCCATCCTTTTCCCTCCCTTTCTCCTGCTCTTGCATTGAAGTCCCCTGCAACTGGTTTCACTTCTTCTTTTACTACCTTAATTCCTCTGCTTTCCCCTTAATATTCCCATTTACATACACCCCTACTATCTTCCACCTCTCCTCTCCTAATCCTCTTTTTTCATTAATTCATCTCTTTTTTCTTGCAACCCGTGTCCATCTTTTTCCTTCCATATCAAATCTTTCCTCATTTCCATCACCATTCCTACCATTGGTCTACATTTTTTCTTTTTTCTCTTTGCCTCTTGTACCTCCCACCTGTATCCCCCAGCAGCTTTTCCTTCACTCTTTCCCACTCCGTTTCATCTAGTCAGGTCTCCATCATTACCACGTCTTCCCATTGACCCAAATTTTTCATCAACTCCCATACCTTTCTTTCAAAGCCAGCTACATTGCAATAGTAAATCCTCCATTCTTCCCTTCTTTAATTTCTTATCTCTTTTTCTTTCCCACTATCTCTTATTTGCTTCCCTTCCGTTCCTTTATGAAAGGAAAAAATTTAAAATTCAGCATTCAACATGAAAATTTAGAACTCTGAAATTGTAACTATTCAAAATCAAAGAAATTATTCAATTACTGAGCTATCAATTTCAGATAGTTCAATTTTCATGTATTTTGATTTTAAACAACATAAATTTTAACTTTCTAATTTCAGATTGTTCAATCTTCAAAACTTCATTTATAATTATTATTTATTCATGAGATCTTCCAATGAAATAGTTTTCAATTTTAAATAGTTCCATTTTTTTTTAATCTTGAACTAAAAATCGGACAAATTTAAGATATTACATTGAAAATTTAAAAAAAAAACGAATAGGCAACAAGATCGCTATGATTCTACTCGTAATTTTTGAAACTGCACAATTTTAAGAATACCAATTTCAATTTTTTTTAAGTTGAGTTTAAAGTGTTCAATACTTTGAAACATTTTCAAATAAAAATAATTAAATTTTTAACGCATATTTCTAAAATCTGCTCATTTTTAACGCTTGAATTCAACAAATTATTTTCTTCGAATTTTTGTTTTAAATTTATTTTGTAGGCATTTAATTCAAAATTGCTCAATCACAAATCCGTGAAACTAAAAATTGTGCAACTATCAATATTAGCAGTCAAATTCTCAATAAAAATCTAAAATATTTCAGGGTGGCCTCTAATAACAAAAACAAATTTCAGGTAATTTTCCGGTTATCAAACAATTTTCCAGGTCATTACTAACGCTTATGTTCAATAGGAAGAACATGAAGATTCCCATCGTAATTATAGTGAGGATAACATTTTTAAATTGATATTAAAAGAGTCATTAGTCGCTGAGGAAGATATTATCCATTCAAAGCCTACTGAATGCTCATTTTTACAGATAAATAAATAAATTGTTAATTTCTTGACCTACCTGTGTGCAAAAAGCCCCGTTTACTCCTTTTTGGAATGTTTGCCTCCGTCAAGGATTCATGAGGAGAATCTGAAAGGGAAAACACACGAGGGCCTCCGCAGGGCGCCCTGCTTGTTACCCTCATGCCTCAGTGTACAAGAATCAAACAATTTTTTGTGTAATAAATTGTTTTCTGTGTCAAATAGTAACAATATCTCATCCAAATGTGCAGTTATTGAAAATAAAGACGATTCCAAAAGATTTAGCTGCATGTGCGGAGGGTCTGTCTGAGAAAAAGTCATAAACATTGTGGTAAGTTGGTCAAAAGGAAGAGCGCAAGTCTGATAAGCTGCTGGTGTTGAGTTCAAGTCCCGGCCGAGGCCCTAATATTTTTATTTATTTTAACTATTTAATTTTTCATACATATTAACAATACATATTTATTTATTAAAATGTGCTTGAAAATGATGAGAAGATAGTTATTGAAGGTATTTTTAAACATTAAAAATTTACCGCCAGGGCAACTGCAATCATAAGAGCAACCATGAGGGAAGCCTATGTTGGATCCTTATAGATTAGTATGTCGTTTTCCCGAGAGCTTATGTTTGGACTGTCCTCATGGCCCCCTCATGGCCTGAAGACAACTCATGAGGGCCGCCTACGGGGACCCACTCCATTTTTCTTCTCAGGTAAAGATATTCAAAGAAAAAAAACCTAAACTTTCCTTTCAGCAAAAAAAAAAACAGAAAAAAGAACCCTTTATTCAAAAAAATTCAAATCCAAAGTTTGGTTCCAATCTGCAGGGTTGCCTATGAATAATTGAGATTTCTCTTAATTGAGGTTGTGAATGATTAACTCAATTTTCCATAAGATATCTATTTCAGTTAAATATTTTTTTTTAATTTTGGAAACGTTAGTAATTTTTAGAAATGTGTTATCGGTTTGGATTATTACATTTTCATTCAGAAAAATAGAATAATCTGAATAGATTGGTTCTACATGAACCCACATTGCTTTCAACTTTATGAAGAACTTCAGGCTGCTTCAAGAAGAACAACAATTTTATAAGATTTAAAACTGACGTACACTCATATACTGTCACCCTGACATGATAAAAAAATTTTCGAGGCAAAAAATACGCGAAAAGCGAGCAAAAACATAGGAACTCAATGTGGACAAAGTGAATGAATGAGTGAATGAATGAATGAATAAATAAATGAATAAATGAATTTGAAGTTTATTATGATTAATTATTAATATGTCTTTCGGAATTACACGAAACCTCTAAATGGAGAAGACATATTACTATCGCCAGCTCTTAACATCTAAGACTCTCGACATGTTCATCATATCTGAAGATTCGAAATCCTCCCATATGCGCAATTCCTATTTTCGAGTATTTCGAAGTCGAAGAAAAATCGAAGAAAAAATGATCTCGATTAGAAAGCTGAAAGCTGAAAGGCTTGAGCTCGTGCATAGGAAGGAAGCGAGGCCATCCGTCTGAGGTGCAGAGAGATCGCTCGGGAATCTCGCGAGCTACTTCTCACTTAAATCAGGAGGGAGGGCGCGCACATCTTATCTTCGTGGTGGCGCTATGCAAGAGAGGATTCGACAATTCCGTCGTTCCAAGCGTTCGCACTGCGAAGACGGGACTTGCAGCAAATCTCCTTCTCGGCGGACGAGCTTGCACCAAGCCGCGCCAAGTGAAAGGAAAATAAAAAAGAAACGAAAAAAGAAAAAAAGAAAGAAGGAAATGATAAACCTACTCTCTTAAAAATGTTTTCAAATTCGAAGCACTTTCAATCAAAATAGTGTTCGAAATTTCAAAATTTTGTGTTTATTATTATAATTATTATGTATACTATTAAGCCAAATCCCTTTCGGGGTAAGCGTAAGTCGTTAGGTTCCAGCCTTGTTGTACTACCGGAGATCAAGGACTTTATATGGTAAGGGTAAGTACGGAATGTGAAGTAGTTTTAGATCAATCTAGAAGTCGCGTGTTGCTCATCCAAACGACACACTCGTCCCACAATACCGCTACGACATGGTTCGCTGATCAATCTCTCCAGAAATCACCCCAGGTGAAGAGCTTCATAGGGCCATCATACATCACGATTCACACATAAATACACAAACTGACTAATAAACTCACAGAAAGATCTTTTACCCAAACCCCATCCACTCATCCAATTTCTTCACGAGGGCCCATAAGTATCCAAAATCTTTGGTTTCAGGCTCACTCTTCATCTTATAAACAATTGTCCTTCATACATCCCTGTCCTTGCATACATTTTTTGCTTTCATTATATCCATAAATCTTTTCATGCAGGCTCTTGTGTTTCTACGACTCTTTATATCTTCTTTCTTGTAAGTCTTATTCACACATTCCAACTACACTAGAACCTCGAGTTAGCTCGAGCCTCGGGCATTGCCTACTTTGACCGTAAAGCTCTTCCAAGAATTTCTACAATGTAAACAGTCAGGACCGTATGAACCATTTCCAGTAGGAATACATAATATTAATTAACTGTATTTTATACAAATGTATGTAGATTTTTGTTATCATGAGGGGTAGCCCTTTTTAATTTCTTCTTATTATTATTATTATTATTATTATACTATTAAGCCAAATCCCTTTCGAGATAAGTGTAACTCTTTCGGTTCTAGCCTCGTTATACTACCGGAAATCAAGGACATTATATGGTATGGGTAAATGAGGGATGTGTAAGAGGAGGGATAGGTTTCAGATCATTCTAGAAGTCGCGTGTTGTTCATTCAAACAACACACTCATTCCACAACACTGCTCCGACACGGGTGGCTGATCAATCTCTCTAGCAATCACCCCAGGTGAAGAGCTTCGCAAGGCCATTATTATATTCCACTAAGAAAATCTCGTCACGCGGGCCCATTAGTATCTGAAATTTCTCGTTTCAGGCATCACTCTTCTTCTTATAAATAATTGTTTTCCATACATCCCTATCCTTACATACATCATTTGCTTCCGTTACATCCATACATCGTTTCACGCACGCTCTTGTGTTTCTACGACTTTTAATATTCCTTTGCTTCAGAGTCTCATTCACACGTTCCAACCATTCTTTCTTCGGCCTGCCTCTGGGTACGCTGCCACTCACCTTACGTAAATATTTTTGTTAAATTTAATACTTTGTTAAACGTTTGCTTTGTTAAACGTTCTGCATTCATTCACTCAACATGACAACAAATGCACAGAAAACTTTTTTGTTTACTTTCAAACTCTTTTCTATGATCTGTCTCAAGCTAAATATCTGATCCGCACATGATCTTCCTGGCATGCATCCACATTGAACTTCCCAGATTCTTTCCTTAGTTATTCCCATGACCCTCTCAATAAGTATTTTGGTGACTATTTTGCCCAGGGTACTTAGTAGGCTAATCGCTCTATAATTAGTACAATCGCCTTCATCACACTTTTCCGCGTAGACTGGGACGATAAACGCCTCTCTCCAATCATTTAGAACTTCACCATGTACAGCACACATATTCATAAATTCCCTCAGCCACACAAACAAATATCCGCCACCGCTCTTAAGCATTTTAACGGTGATACTATCCATACCAGCAGCCTTACCATTCTTTAGCTTCCTACTCATGGATATAATGTCGTCGATATTAATGTTTCTTCCGCTTCCTACAACGGGATTGTCTAACGTATTCTCTTCAATGTGAAGGCTGTTATGCTCCATAGCTTGACTTCAATACAACTTCTTGGAAAAATCTCTCAGACAGACTTTCACTTTATCCGAATTCCATGCCATTTCACTATCAGCATTCTTAATTCCGACTATCTCAGTTATCGAACTTCCATTCCTCATCCTCTCCTCATCGCTGAGACCATTACTATTTAACTTTCTCGAATACGCGTGCTTTTTCTCGTT
>JAUMHM010000031.1:69789812-69804939 GCA_032362435.1 Melikaiella ostensackeni
TAGTTAAATATTTTATGAATAGAAAAAATCATGTTCTCAGATAAATATGGGTAGAACGTGCGTAGTTCTTTCTTGCCAATCCAAGGAAGGTCCTTTTTTCCATTTTCCGAATTGCGATATGTACAAGGATCGATTTATACTATGGCTTTCGGAGTGTGGGAATCCTTTTCTTCTTAAAATACCTTTAAAAAAATTAAAAATTAAAACTATTTGCCAAAATCATTTTGAAATAATATGTTCTATTCGGAAGAGCTTATCACGCTTGCCGGTAAATAACAATGACACACAAACATACCGGGCTTATCACTGACAAGATGTTTTTATTAGTATGGCAAATGTGGTGCCACCGGCGGTCGTGTACCGGTACTTCGTAGCCAAAACTTTGTAACAGGAAAATGCATTGAGGTTTGGAGGGCCCGCTAGGTACTATGTAGGTTCCCTAAGCAACACCATGCGGTTGTGACTGGGGCAGCCAAAAAAAACGTTACACTTTTGCAGTGGCGTATCTAAGGAAGATAGCGCACATGGCAAATATTAAAATTATGCCCCGATGCAACACACGTACCAATAATTTTCTTCCATTTATTATTATTATTATTTTTAATTGCACCTATTTGGTACAATTTTCAACTAAATAGTTGAATTGTTATCTAAAAAAGGTAAATTTTCGAACAAAACAGTTGAATTTTCCATCAAAAATAAAATAATTAAATTTTCAGTTAGAAAATTAATGTTTGATCAAAAAAAAAGTTTTCAACAAAATAGGTAACTTTTCTAGCAGAGATAAATTTTCAACTAAAATGATGAATCTTCAACCAAAAAAATTGAATGTTTAACAGAAGGGTTTGATTTTCAACCAAGTAATTGAATTTTTAACCAAAAAGAAAAAGAAATTTCCAACCAAATAGTTGAATCTTCAACTAAGCAATGTTAATTTTAAACCAAAAATGAAATGGTTAAATTTAATGTTTAATTAAAAGAAAAAAATTTAACAAAACAGTTAAGTTTTCAATGAAAAAGTAGAATTTTCTACCAAAATGATGAATCTTCTAGCAAACTAATAAATGTTTAACAAAATAGTTCAACTTTCAAGCAAAAAGACGAGTTTTCAAAAATATAATTTAATTTTAAACCAGAGAAATAAGTTTTCAATTAAAATGATGAATTTCCTACCAAAAAGATTAATTTTCCACTAAAAAAGACGAATTTTCAACTAAGAGAGTAAACTTACAATAAAAAAAAGAACAAAAAATTTCAACAAGGTGATTAAATTTTCAACTAGAAAGATGAATTTTTAAGCAAATAGTTGAATGTTCTACTAAAAAAGATAATTTTTTTAAAGAAATAGAATAGTTAAACTTCCAGTTAATAAAAATTAAGTTTTAATTAAAATGATGAATCTTCAACCAAAAAAATTAATGTTTAACAGAAGAGTTCAACTTTCAACCAAGTAATTGAATTTTTAACCGAAAAGAATCATTTTCAACACAGAAGATTGATTTTCTTCCAAAAAAGACGAATCTTGAATAAAATACATGAATTTTCAACTAAAAAAGAGAAATTTCTGACCAAATAGTTGAATCTTGAACTAAAGAGTGTAAATTTTAAACCAAAAATGGATTAGTTAAATTTACAGTTGAAAAAATGTAATGTTTCACTAAAAAAAATGTAACAAAATAGTTGAGTCTTCAATGAAAAAGTAGAATTTTCTACGAAAATGATGAATTTTCCAGCAAAGAAATGAATTTTCAACAAAGTAGTTCAACTTTCAAACAAAAAAGACAAATTTTCAATAATATAATTTCATTTTAAACCAGAGGAATAAATTGGCAATGAAAATGATGAATTTTCTACCGAAAAGATTAATTTTCTACTAAAAAAGATAAACTTTCAATCAAAAACGCAAAAATTTTCAGCAAGGTGATTAAATTTTCTACTAAAAAGATGAATTTTCAAGCAAATAAATGAATGTTCTACTAAAAAAAGATAATTTCTTGACAAAAAATGGAATAATTAAACTTTCCGTTGAAAAAATAAAGTTTTGATTAAAATGATAAATCTTCAACATTAGAAAAATTAATTTTCAATCAAACAGTTGAGTTTTTGACCATGAGATGAATTTTCCACCAAAAAGATAAATTTACAACAAGATACATGAATTTTCAACCCAGAATAAAATAGTTAAGTTCATTATAAAAAATTTATTTTCAACGGAAGAAAAGGAAGTTTCAACAAAATTGCTAAGTTTTCAACCAAATAAGTGAATTTTCAATCAAAAAGATCAATTTTTAACCACGAAGATAAATTTTCTACCAAAAAGACGAGTTTTCGACAAAATACATGAACTTCCCACCATTGAATTGAATTTTCATCTAAAAAAAGATGAATTTTCAAACCAAACAGTTGGATTTTCAACAAGATAAGATCACTTCTTAACCGAAAATAAAACAATTAAATTGTCAGTTAAAAAATTAATGTTTAACCAAAAAAATGATTTTTCAACAAACTAGTTAAATTTTCAACCAGAGATGATTTTTCAACTAAGATGATTAATAATCCCTTCGACTAAAAAGATTAATTTTGAACCGGGAAGATTAATTTTCGACTCAAAACGACGATTTATCAATATAATACATGAATCTTCTTCTAAAAAAGAGAAAATTTCATATTAGAAGATTAATTTTCTCAGTGGCTTATCTACGGAGAATAGCGCTCACGGCAAATATCAAAATTGCGCTTGTGCAACACACCTACCAAAACTTTTCCTCTCAAAATTTTTTGTTGTTGTTGTTTCATTGCACCAATTTGGCGCTTCCGCTCAAGTGCGCCCATGGCAAGTGCCATGCCTGCCATACCCTAGATACGCCTCTGCACTTTCGGCCAGGCCCAGGCCAGACTTATGGTCTTGCGCCGAGAATAGGATCCAGATGTTCTGGTCTGGGCCAGGCCAGCGCCACAAGATTTTTTCACACGGGTTTGTGGATGGCCACTAAGGTGTTATCAGGTGAACATTGACATTAGAAACATGCATCAAATGTCAATGTTCACTTGTCAATTGAATTTTGATACCAAATCTGAATCATTTTATTCAACTGAGTATCAATCAGCTGCAAATCACTTTGATCCAACTTCAAGATGAAAGTAATACCCCAGGATTTTTTGTGACTCCTTTACCTTTACTTACAGTAGTTTAACGGTTAGTAAATATACGAATCTCAAAAATTGATCCGGCATTAAAAACATAAAAAATATTACAAGTTAGTAACAAGGCGGGATTAGAGTTTGCTTCCTTAATTAATTTTTGAAGAGGAGAAAGAAGAAAAAATGAAAAAGTTGCGTTTGTAATGTGAAGTGAAGAGAGTAATGACAGTAATCGTGACTGATGACGTGAATTACATGAAAGTAGGTATATACAGGCTAAGCTAATAGGACTGAAGCTACAAACGTGGCAGCAACATCAGCAGGTAGACACCAGAACCAGACATTCCGAGATGGCAGGCTGCTAAGAGACCTACTCACCTCGACGTGGGAGGTTTGGGGTCGTCGTGCGATTTCGCAGAAGGTTGTGTGCAGCTCGGTGTCAGAATGTGAGATGCCATGGCAGTAGGCAGAAGGTGCCTGAATTATTTATTATTATTTACTTTTTCCGAACACCTCTCGAATGCTCTTTAAATTAATGTCTAGCCTATGCTATGGTCTCTTAAGTAGGGACTAAAAATTACTAATGACCAACACATTAATCATGTGACGTTAATCATTCATAGGCCTGTTCGATTTGGAATTCGTTTGCATACTTAAACTATATGAGAGGAGGACAAAATATTCCTTGTAATGTCAAGATGAAGTCATAACAATTTCATTCAGACTCTTGATGGAAATGATTTCAATTTTTTTAAACTTTATTCGGTGAATAGAAGGGCAGGGGTTATATTCCAAAACCTAACTCTCAGAGTTGGGGTCGAGACAAAAATTAGCCTACTAAAAGCTACCGATTCATCTCTAGAGATAAAAAAAACGAAAGTCTGTTATTTTATTGGTTGAAAAAAAATTAGCCTGGTTAAAGAACTGTCAAAACATTAACTCTTTCCAAACCTCCTCCAGACAAGATTTGATGAAAGTAAATGATTTCTCGCATGTTGGACAGTTCTACAACCCCAATGAATTTTTTCAATCAAAGAAGAGAATTTCATAATTTGTTTCGCTGCAATTAAATTGGCAACTTTTGATAGGTCAATTTTTATCTAGACTCTAACTCTAAGTGCTAGGTCTTAGAATATATCCAGGGTAAATTTGTGGTAATAAAACAAAACAGTGCAGTTCTACCAACAAATCCATGTAGTTCAGAATTGAAATCTTAACTTGAAAGATTTCTGCTGCGCAAGAAAGTAATAACGTACCCGTGTAAAAATATTTCGTCTTGGATTGGTCATCAAGACGTCCCACTTTGTCTTCCAGACGTTAAAGTCTAGCTCCATCTCATAAGCCAGACTTCATAGACATCAAATTTTGTCTTACGTTTACGGTTATGCTCTCAGTGTCAGGACCAGTGATGGGTAAGTTACTCTTTAAACGAGAAAAGTAACTAGTTATCGTTATCGTTACCGATTCAAAATGTAACTTTTTCTCAGTTGCATTTCCCAAAAAAGTAACTATAGCTACTTTTTTAGTTACTGTTGTATTTTGGAAATATATATCCAAATTTAATTTCTACAAAACTTTATTAATAACTTTCGAGTGACAGTTGTTACACTTTTTGATGAAAGTCGTAGGTTAGTCAAGACCCACATAATATTTCTAAAACAAGGAATGTTTCAGAAAATTTTGAATTTCAGTGTGGAGAAAAAATTGAGCTTTTCTATTTTGGGCTATAAATCTCTTTGGTGCTGAAAATTAATTATTTCTTTCTAAAAGTGTTTCTTTGGATTAACCTAGTTACGACTTCCACTTCTAGAAGATTCACAATATTCTAAGACAAACAGCAAATTTTTTGGTAGACGTTGAATTTTCAACAAAGTACATGAATTTTCCACTGAAAAGGATAAATTTTCAACCAAAACAGACATATCTTCAACAAAATACATGAATTTTCAAATAAAAAAGAGAAATATCCAACCTAATATTTGAATCTTCAACTAAACAATATAAATTTTAAACCAAAAATAAAATGGGTAAATTTTTATTTAATTAAGTTTTTATTTAAACAAAATTAATGTATAACTAAAAAAAATGTTAACAAAATAGTTAATTTTTCAACGAAAGGGATGAATTTCCAACTAAAGTGATGAATCTTCAACGCAAAAAAAACATTTTTAACAAAGTAGTTGCACTTTCAACCAAAAATGATGATTTCTCAATGAACAAGGTAATAGTTGAGATTTCAACCAAAAAAAGATTTTCATTTTGAATCAAATATAGTGGAACTCAAGCAAAAAAGACGAATTTTTAATAAAATAGGTAAATTTGAAACCAAAGAGATGAATTTTCAACCAAGAAGATAATTTTTTACCAGAAAAAGTCGAACTTTTAAAAAAGTGCATGAATTTTTTTGAATTGAAAAAAATAATTTTGAATGAAAAAAGATGACTTCTTAACCAAAAATACAATAGTTGATATTTCAAACAAAGTTTTTTTTTTTAATCAAAAACAGTTACATTCAACCAAAAAAAAAATTTTCAACGAAATAGTTGAATTTCCAGTCAACACAGCAAAAAAATCAACCAGATTGTTGAAGTTTCAAGCTAAAAAGGCAAATTTTCAACAAAAAAGTTGATTTTCAACCAAATAATAAAATTTCTATTCAAAAAAGTTACATTCTTAATGAAAAATGTAATATTTTTAATTTCAGCCAAAAAAAAACGAATTTTCAATAGAATGGTTAAACTTGATACCAAAGAGATAAATTTTCAACCAAAAATGGGATAATTGATTTTTTAATTGAAAAAACTAATTTTTAACGGAAAAAGATGAATTTCCAACGAAAAATGTAATAGTTGATATTTCAACCAAAAAATAATTTCCATCAAAATAGTTAAATTTTCATTCAGGAGAGAAAAAAATCAACCAAATAATAACATTTTTATCCAAAAAGATGAATTCTCAATAAGAAATGTAATAGATAAAATTTCAATCAAAAAAGACGAATATGCAACAAGATTGATTAATGTGAAGCCAAAGAGATGAATTTTTAACAAAACACATGAATTTTCAGCTACAAAAGATCAGTTTTCAACAAAATAGTGCAATTTGAAACCAACCAGATGAATTTTCAACCAAGAAGATTAATTTTTTACCAAGAAAAGACGAATTGTGAACAAAATATATAAATTTTTAACTAAAAAGATCAATTTTCAACCAAAAATGTCATAATTAAATTTTCAATTGTAAAAATTAATTTTCAACGAAAAAAGATAAGTCCTCAACTAAAAGTGTAATAGTTAATATATTTCAATAAAAAAAATTTATTTTCAGATCAAAAACAGTTTAATTCAACCATCAAACTGATTTTCAACAAAACAGTTGAATTTTTAACCAAATAATAAAATTTTTAACCAAAAAAAGATGAATTTCCCACTAAAATAATAAGTGAAATGACTGGAATAGTTACATTTCCGATTTGAAAAATTCATTATCAACCAAAGAGAAATGAATAACTCTGAAATTATTTTTTTATTTCTTTCCAAGTGTTTATATAGATTTCAGATAATTTTGAATGACAGGTGGGAGAAAAATTTCAATTTTCCTATATTAGACTATAAATTTCTATGGCTATCTGCCGCCACAATTTGAATAGTGAAAATGAAAAATCAGTTGGAGAAGCAATAAACTTGACTGATTATCGTAAAAAAGACTTGTGAACTACATTTCTAAAGTAACTAAAAAAGTAACTTTTTTTATAGTTATTGTTACTGAAAAAAATGTAACTAGTTACCAATTCGTTACTTACTTACAAAAATAATTTCGTTACCACTATCGTTACCAAAAAAAAGTATCTACTTACAGTAACTAGTTAAAAGGAACTAGTTACTTCCCATCCCTGGTCAGGACAAACGGAACCAGATAATCTGGACTCAAATTTGAAAATAAATTTTTGGTTTAATTTTTAAAATAGGTATTTGAAAGTAAAAAAATCAAAATTTGCGAGTCTTAACGACTATAGCCATCTAAAATTTACTTCAAAAAGTTTAATATTGTAGTTTTCTATAAGGATCTCCTGAACCGTAGGAAATACGGAAAAACTTACAGCATATTCGAAATTGTCGCCAAACAAGTGTAATATTAACAACAAATTAAGTAAAATGTATTTATTTAATATGAATATTGTATAACAAATTAACAAAATTGTTTAAACATAAATAAGGAATAGCTTTTATGACGGCGGGATGACTCTTATCGCCAGGGCAGTTACGCATTGGAAACCTTTTTTCTGGTCCAAGACATAAATAAAGTCTGGCTCCGTCTCAGAAGTTAGACTTTCAAGACTTTGGGTAATTTCAAAGCAAGAGCGAAAAATCGTATCTGTATGTTGATACGATTTTTGCTTTTTCGTAAACATTTAATCTTTTTTACGCATGAATTGAGCAAATAAGGTAGTATAATAATGTAGAAATAAGATTAATTCCAAATAATAGTTTCTAAATTTCGTTTCTGGTAAGTTGAAGGGATCTGAACAATATTTTTTTAGGTTATGTTGCTCAAATACTTTTTTAAATTATTCGATTTTTTGCAATTCACTTTCGTTTCAAACAATTAAAACATGAAAATTAATGTAATAAGGAACATTTTGGTACCTGTCATGCAGATACAATAAAAATGCAGATGCGTCTTTTCTTCTTTGCAATTCAAAAAAAAGGGGTGGTTTACCAGTTTGATGCATAATTGTACTAGTAAATCAGATTAATATTCATTACTGCAGTATAAAGGTAAAAAATTTGGGGAATTTTTCCCACTCTTTTTTGAGAAATATTCCACATTTTACTTCAAAATTACGGAATTATTCCCGAAAAATTGGATAAATTCCAGAAAAATTAGGAATATTTTCCAAAAGTTAGGAGATTAAATCATTCCCATAAAATTGAGTTCATTTGTTTTATTCACATGGCGATTTCCCCCAAAAAGTTGGAAACTTTTTGGATAAATTTTTAGAAATTTTCCAAAAGTTAGGGACTTAAGCAACCCCCAAATAATGTGGGGAATTTCTTCAGTTTTGGTGAATTTTTCAAAAAATTGAAGAAATTGCAGATAAATATTAGAAGACATTTGCTATGATAAGGATATTAAGTTATGATTTATTCAAATGATATTACCGAGTTTTTGATTTATTGACATGTAACGCAAAATACATTTATCACACCAAACAATCAAAATATTATTAATTAATAATGAATTGATTATTTGATTTTTAATTTTTTTGGGACCTACGAATTTGTCCGATTCCAACGATATGTAATTTGTTTAAAACTTCAATACGCTTGGGGTAGCTGGATTATTTTTTTATCGATCTCAAATTTTCCATATAAACTACTTGTAACAATCACAAAATTTTGGGCCTCGTGGATTTTTGAAATTCAAAAAAATACATTTTTCGGCCCACCCTAGTGAAGATGAAGCAATAGTGATTTTATACAGATATTTTTTAGAAGTTATTTCAATTTTTTTTACTAGTTGCTACTTTTTGCTACTCTTTTCGCATGATGCTACTATTTGGCTACTTTTTTGAGTTGATACTACTGTTCTTTTCTAATGAAATAATAAATAATCAATAATAATTATACACTAAAGGAATGTTCTGTCAAAAATGTGCTTTAACTAGTTAAAGGAACCAGACTTCTAGTTAAAATAACCAGAATTTTTTGTAAGTTGATATTTAACTTGACATTCTTGTTACTTTAACTGCAATATTTTTTTAATCAACACGATTCTTGTTCATCAGTTTAATCAGTGCGATCGGCAAAACAAGTTCCAATTATAACATTGTACCTATTTGAAATAGTATATTTCGTATCAAGTGCGGAAAGGCATACGTATTTCAACATTAGTGCGGAAAAATCAAATTTCCGCACGCAAAACGACACCGACAAGGCTTACTTTCGGTGTACTGCGGACAAAAAATAGTTTTTCTTCTAAAAGCTTCATACGTACATTTGATTAATCCCTATTTCAAATTAAAAGTTTCAGAGTACTAAGGTTACTTAAATTTTTTAAGATTGATGCTTGAACCCCTCAAATTTTCATTTAAATGAAAAAAATACAATCAACACTATATTTTTCTTTGAAAAAGTATTTTAGTAATCCGTAAAAAATCATTTAAAGAAAGAATTTCGTGTACTTCGTATCATATTTAATCTAACTTTCTTATCTTAATGCCTTTTGTAGACAATAGTTCACTTTTTTTGCAGAGAAGAAAGGATTCTTTCAATTTTTCTCTAAAGCTATGAGCTTTAGAAACTACATTATAAAGGAGAAAAGATTTTATTTATGAGACCAACATTTTTTATTGTTACCTTAAATCCTTTTTGTATAGACAATACTTAATTTTATTATAAATAAGAGAGATTTTCTTCACGCTTCTTGTAAATTGTCGCGATAAAGAGTTCAAGAAGAAAAAATGAACAAGAAAAAACAAATTTTTCGTCCCTAATAATGTAATTGTTAAATTTCATCATAGAGAAAAATTGAACAATGCATTTTTTTCACAAAATAGTAGTTGGAAGCTTTTCTTTCAGACGATTTTTTTCGAGGATGGCTCAAATTGAAGCTCTAGGCATGCAGAATTGCGACAAAAGATAATTTTTTCTATATTTAAGTTTTTTTTTGTTATCACTGTTAAAAACTAGGAAAAATGAAGAAATTTTGTCTCTCAGACCACTATGATGGAACCTTTTTTTTAGTCCGATCTCGTCCGGCCACGGCTCAAATTGAAGCTTCAGGCATGTAGAGTCGCGATAGAAAATAAAATCTCCTACGTTTTCGTGTTGTTTTTTCGCTATGAATGGTTAAACACCAAGAGAAAAATAAGAAAATTTTGTTTTTTGGACCATTATGCTTGAAACTTTTCTTTTAGTCTGATTTTTTTCGGAGATGGCTCAAATTGAATTTGTTGCCATGTAGATGTGCAAAAAAAGAGAAATTTGCTATATAATATTCTTCATGAATCATTGCTTCTCGAATCACGCTTTTTGAAAATAATGGTTGCAAAATAGGAAAAATGAGGAAATTGGGATTTTTAGATCACTATGCTGGAAGCTTTTCCTTTTATCCTATTTTCTTCGGGGATGGCTCAAATTTAAGCTCTAGGCACGTAGAATCGCGATAGAAAAAAAATTTGCTACGTTTTAGCGTTGTTTTTTCGTTATCAGTGGTTAAAGACTAAGGAAAAAATGAGGAACTTTTGTTTTCTGTACCATTATGCTGGATCATTTTTTTTTTGGTCCGATTTTCTTCGGAGATGGCTCAAACTGAATTTGTTGCCATGTAGTGTAACATTACTATTTATAATTGCCCGTAATCTTATTTAATATTTATTTGAAGAGAATTGATTGGTGAAACCTCGAATGTTTCTGGGTATACAAACTCAATATTTTTTTTTATAAATAAATGATAAGACACTTCTCCAATATCTCGCATTCATAACTCATTCAACATAAAAGTTGTTTCACATAATTCTATACATAGACGAATTCAGAGCTCTCTCCTTTGCCAATCGTTGGCTCTTCATCAATAAATAAATGCCTCAGTTTCTCAAGATATAAGACACGCAGTAACACTGGTGCATCTTTTGGCTTTGCAAGAGATGATGTACTTCGATTAAGATAATAACAGATGCCAATGGAACTTGCATCCAATCTTTCCCTCGATACTATTGTACCTTCGTCCTGACTTCCTCATCGAATCTAGGATATTTGATAGCAGCTTCAAAATGGGGATCCTAATGCACAAATAGAACAACACTTAAAAAATGTGTTAACATGCACTGATTTGACTCAGATAACATTTTGATAAGTACCTCATCTCCCGATATTTGATGCGTACTTGAGGCCTCAGCCTATTACAATTTAACTTCTGATGTAGTATGACAGTAGTTGAAATACATGAAAAAATTAGAAAATTGAGATTTCTAGACTACTATGCTGGAAGCTTTTCTTTTAGTCCAATTTTCTTTGAGGATGGTTTAAATTGAATAAATTGAAGATCTTGGTACATAAAATTGCGAGAAAGAACAAAATTTTCGCTCGCCGCGCGCTCTTTGAGTAATAAAACAAGAGAGTCATACAGAACTAGAGGCAATATTATTGATGAAACAAGGGTTATGATCTAAATACAATTTAATTTGCACTGGAAAATATTTTCGTAATATTATAGGGGTAGACAACTTGCTGGTTTTTGGGGAAGTTGAAAAGGAGAGAAAAGGGTTTTCGTAGAGAGTTATCAGAAACGAAAGACGAAAAAGAAATAAAATAAGAGCTCGGCTCGGCACCAGGGGATGGCGTATATTTTACGTGACTCCTTTATTTCGATACTGGGTTCGATCCCCGTCCAAACCTAATTTGCGTTCCATCTCGCGAGCAAACACTCTGAGGACAACGACATCGCAGCTTTCTTTGCCCCGGCCCCACCTAGGCACATGTGATGTATCACGCGAAAAGGTGTATCTTTGCACTGTCTTGAATTTCTTGATGTCCGTGTGTGCAGTGTCTGAAAAGCCTTTTCCATCCACTTGATAGAAGGATGGATCAAAGTTTGGTAGTCTGATACGAGAGCGAGGTTTCTCGTGATATACTACCTATACTACTCTTGTCAAAGGAAATGGGGTTGACTGTGGTTTTACCTAAAATAGGTGTGTCTCTCGCATTTATTTGAGATTGTGTGTTGAGTAGATGGAATTAATGCTTACTATTCGAAATCGAGGATCAGATCTTAGGACTAAAATTGATTTGTATTGGGGTGAAGCCGTAGTCGAACCAGAACCCCGTATTATAATAGCTTTAGAGAGGATCAAGTCCATTGGACAAGATTAAGGAAATTAAATGGCATTTTAGAAAATTGAAAATCGATCTTTGTTTCATTTACTTATTGTAATAAAGTATCAAATATCTCTAGACCAAATCCATTACAAATGAGATAGGCAGTACAACTTCAAGTCACACAATCATGCGCCTCTTATTATTATTAATATTATTATACCATTGAGCCACATCCGTTTGAGGACCGGCATAACTCGTTGGGTTCTAGCTTTATAATACTACCGGGGATTAAAGAATTTATATGGCAAGGGTAAATAAGGGTTGTGTAAGAGAAGGGATAGGTTTTAGATTAATCTAAAAGTCGCGTGTTGCTCATTCAAACGACACACTCGTCCCACAAAACCGCTCCGGTACGGCTCGCGGATCAATCTCTTTAGCAATCGCCCCAGGTGAAGAGTTTCACAGAGCCGTCATACATCACGATTCACACATAAACATTCAAACTGACTGACTGATAAACACATAGAAATATCCATACTCTTTACCCCAATCACATTCACTGAGCAAAGCTCTTCACGAAGGCCCACGTGTAGCCAAAATCTTTTATTTCAGGCGTTACTCTTCTTTTCATTAACAATTGTCCTCCATACATCTCTATCCTTGCATACATTTTTTGCTTCCTTTACTTCTCTCAACATGAACAAACCATCTCAGCCAATTTCTTTCACACTTCTCAATTCATGTTTATTCCACCCCATATTATTTTAGAACCCACTCATTACTGACTTCGTCCATCAGCGTTTTACCGCGTATATTTCGTAGGAGTTGCATGTCAACCGCGTTCACATTACTATTATACCTTTCTTGATACGTCCATGTCTCGCTAAAATACAGCACAGTGGGTACAAGCACAGAATTATATATTGCAATTTTGGCTTCATGCTTTACATTTTTGCTTCTAGCAATCGATCGTATACTGCCGATAATCTTTCTACTTCTACTCATGCGCCTGGATATCTCTGCGTCTATCTTTCCGTCAGCAGTAAATAAGCTTCCAAGATACACGAAATCATCGACTTGTTCTATCCTCTCTTCATTCAAGGCAATGTTGCAATCTGCTCTCTCATTCCTTCTGTCAAAAACAATATTTTTCGTTTTATTCACGTTTATTTTAAGATCCATGCTCTTCATGTTGGTATCCAGTCTGCTCATCATTTTCTGCAAATCATCGACTGATTTTATCGTAACAATCTTATAATCCGCAAATGCCAGTCCACGCTTTTCCAGTGTCCCGAGATCAATGTCTTCTTCGTCTAAAAGAACTATCTTAGACATTTGTCCATGTTTATATTAAACATCTAGAATAAGGTAACGCAGCCTTGCCTAACGCCCTGCTTAATAGCAAACCAATTGCTCTGTTGTCCATTCACTCTTCCACTCGCTTCACTACCATTATATATTGCTTTTGTTATATTTAGAAGCCAACCATTCACTCCGTACTCTTTCAGGACTTCCCAAAGTTTAGTTCTACCCACCTTCTCAAAAGCTTTTCCCAGATCAACAAAATGCACAGACAACTTTTTTGTTTACTTTCAAACTTTTTTCTGTGATCTGTCTCAAGCTATATATCTGATCCGCACATGATCTCCCTGGCATAAATCAACCTTGGACTTCCTAAATCCTTTCTTGAGTTATTCCCAAGACATAACCAATAAGTATTTCGGTAAATATTTTGCCCACGGTACTTATTAGGCTAATCACTCTATAATTAGTACAGTCACCTTTATCACCCTTGCCCTTGTACAGTGGAACGATAATCGCCTGTCTCCAATCATTTGGAACTTCGCCGTTCTCAGCGCACATGTTCGTGAATTCTCTCAGCCACACAAATATCTTCCATCGCTCTTAAGCATTTCAGTGGTAATACCATCAACACCAGCAGCCTCACCATTCTTTAGTTCCTTAATTACGGATTTAATGTCGAGGATATCAATTTTTTTTCGCCACCTACAACGGGATTGTCTAGCGTATTCTCTTCTGTGTCATAGTTGTTACGCTCCGTAGCTTGACCTCTGTACAATTTCTTGAAAAAATCACTCAAACAGTCTTTCACTTTGTCCGTACCCCATACTATTTCACCATTAGCATTCTTAATTCCGATTCATTCAGTGCTGGTACTTTCTTTCCTAATGTTGTTGACCCCTTTTCAAAATAATTTCTTATTTCTTTAAAAATCATTTTGCATTTTTTATCTTCTTCCGCTTTGATCTTACCCTTGCTTTGTTTGACTAGTATCTTTGCTTTTCTGTTTTCATTCCTATAATCATTTTCTAGTCTAGTCTTCTCCTTATTGCTCAGAACTTTAATATTCAGCTTTCTCGGGTAAGCTTTGTTTCTTTCGTTAACAGCCACGCAGATTTTATCATTCCACCAAGCATCTCCAGTCTTTCTTTCTACAGCCGCAGTTCTGCTTTTCACCATATACTATTTGTACTTATGGTTTTTTTCAAATTCTCTATTTTAATTCGCGTCTGTTTCAACTTATTATTAATTTTCCTTCTCCTCCATCCTTGACTCAGGTTTATTTTAGAAACTATGAGGTAGTGATCCGTTTCACATTCAGAACCTTGTATCTCTTACTAGCCCTCTCAGTCATCCTAACCCATAATAATCCAGGAGATACACATGCGTATTTTTTTTCATGTTGTTTTGCTTCCTCATTCATAACACAGCCATACAAAAATAAAAAAATTTCTGACCTGGGGGTGAGACCATGTTGATTATATGTTTTTTGGGTCGCTGAAACCGAATCCGAAGTTCATTTCGCCCCATCACGCCATTTCCGACATAACCTTAAAAAGTCTTCACAGGCACCCTAAAATGAAAAGTAATGCTGGCCTGAGTGCCGGACCATGTATATTAAGTATATGTTTTCTGGGTCGCTGAAGCCGAATTCGAAGTCTATTTCACCCCATACCGACAGGTTTTCAATATAACCTCAAAAGTCTCGGAGCCTCGCACTCAAAATAGTACATTGTGCTCCGCTGCGGAAAAACACGAGTTTTGCACCACACGTATAAACTTGAGCTCCGAGGCGAAGCCGAGGAGTTGTCAACTTTATACCTGGTGCAAACGAGTGTTTTTTCGCGAGGTGCACACGATATTTT
>JAUMHM010000031.1:69805039-69838181 GCA_032362435.1 Melikaiella ostensackeni
TTTTGCAAAGTATGATAAAACAACTATGTTAAATCTATCAAATTCTTTAGTTTCTTTGTTGTTCAGGTTGTTGTCTTACCTTTTTATCTGATAAATTCTGTTTTTCATATGTTTGTCAATGAAAAAGGATGGATAGTGATTTTGAAAAATAATCTGTGTGCACGTTTCAAGATTTTTTAAATAAAATTAAAATAAATTTTATGGTTTTATTGCTCTTAAATGAAATTCTATAAATTGTGTGTAAACCCATTTTGCCTAGTAATGATCCTAAAGCCTTAGAGATTTTGCAAAGTATGATAAAACAACTATGTTAAATCTATCAAATTCTTTAGTTTCTTTGTTGTTCAGGTTGTTGTCTTTCCTTTTTATCTGATAAATTCTGTTTTTCATATGTTTGTCAATGAAAAAGGATGGATAGTAATTTTGGAAAATAATCTGTGTGCACGTTTCAAGATTTTTTTCATGAAATGTTTCATATGACAATTTTATAGCTCTGTCTACCATGTTTTTTACAACCCCAATTTTGTTCTGTATTGGGTGATTTGAGAGAAAACTCAGTGTACGCCCTGAAAAGGTCGGTTCTCTATACCAATCAGTTATGATTTTACCTCCATCACTTTTTATTATTGTTAGGTCTAAAATATTAATTTTTCTATCTTTTTCAATTTCCAAAGTGAATTGTAACCTTAGGTGTACACTATTAAAAGCGTTAAGAAATATTTCAATTTCGCTTGCATTTAAAAATAATACAGAGTCTTCTACATATTTAGTATTAAAAAGACATTTAGAACCAATTTTTTTTGAATCCTCATTAACAAGATTTTCCATTTTTTTATAACTTGATTTTCTAAATCTTCCATGACAATTTTAACTATAACAGGTGAGAGAACGGAACCTCTTGATGTCCCAAATTTTTGTTTATAAAATTTACCGTCAAATTGAAAATAAGTGGTATAAAAAGCAAAATTGATTGCTTCATTAAATAGTTTGTATGGAATAGTGGTGTGATTTTTCATGCTATCCCATCCTTTTCCAATAGTATCCTTTACTTCCTCAAGTGAAATGTTAGGAAACATCGTAACTACGTCAAACAAAGCTAAAATTTGATCTTGTAGAATCGTGATTCCAGAAATGACTTTGAGAAAAGCATTGCTATTTTCAACTGAAAATTTGAAAATTCTTATTGGTTTTTTAATGATATTACTAAGCAATTATTCTAGTTTTCTGGTTGGAGAGCCTATTGTTGATATTACTGGTCGTAGTGGAAAATTATTTTTATGAGCTTTAAGTAGGCCGTAGGATAAGGAAAGAACTGTATTGATTGTATCAATATCACATTTTTAACGTTGCTTAAATAACCTTTTAATATCTTGAAATGTGCAAACAGATTCTTTTTCAAAATCACTATCCGTCTTTTTTCATTGACAAACATATTAAAAAAAAAAAAACAGAATTTATTAGGTGGAAAGGAAAGATAACAACCTAAACAACAAAGAAACTAGAGAATCTGATAGATTTAACACAGTTGTTTTACCATACTTTAGGAAAATCTCTAAGGCTTTAGGATCATTACTAAGCAAAATGGGTTTACACGCAATTTATAGAATTCCATTCAAAAGCAATAAATCATAAAATTAGGAAAGGCTTACGTGACAAACTAGACAAGCAAAACATAATCTTCCGAATCATCTGCAAAAGTTGCAAAGCAGTATACATAGGACAAAGAACAAGAAGGCCCCTAGGAATCAGGAGGAAGAACACAAAAATAATTATGATAAAAATGAAAAATATCATAACGTTTTGTCTAAACATAAAATCACACATGGACATGACTTTGATTGAAAAGATGTGAAGGCGCTTTATCACGAAAGAAACCAAAGAAAGAGAGAATTCATGGAGATGCCGTATATAAAGAGAGAGGGAGACAATGCAATTAATTTGAAAAGAGATCTTTCAAAATATAATAAAGCCTTTGACAGTTTTATTAGATTTTTATGAGAATTAAAATGTTCTCATTTAATTATTCAACTAAGAAAAAAAGCATGTATAAATTTTTCCAGAATCATTTCATTTTCCATTTTTTCTCTAAGTTCTCTTAACTTATCCTCCCCCCAGCTGCTCATTTTCGATTTCCTTTCCACCACATCAGTATTTTATTAAATTTTTATATACTGAATTGAATAATTAAAATTTCAATTTTAATTTTAGTTTATCATTATCTTTCTTAAATGTAAAGTACACATATACCTCTTCTATAAATTCCGGCTTTTTGTGATATTTCTGTAACCAGGATTTCACGTGGGGTCGCCATCCCAAATCTTTGTAATCATTATAAACCATTCCGGCTCTGGATACTGTGGCTGGAGAAGCCACTGATAAATCCTCAACTTCGAAAAGCAAGCTAACTTGTTCTGGCATTGAAATTCGATCATTGTTGATCAACGTTAGCAGCTTAAAAAAGATTATTATTATATTACTCAGTATCTTTAATTAGAACTAAGGATATTTTCTTTCTAATAAATGAAAAAAATATTATAATTAAGGAAAACAATGTGAAAAAAATGTTCAGAATTCTGATGATCGATTTTTTAAAAATTGAGTTATCTACATATGCATTCACATTTTTCTTCAAAATTACTTTTAGAAACCATAGACAAAAACGAAAATTAAAAAAATACACACACACACACATATATATATATATATATATATATATATATATATTTGAAAAATAATAAGCTTCTTTTCGATGGAAAATTCGCATGAAAAATACAATGAAAAAAAAATTACTGCAACACCGATTGGAAAATTTTTCACACAGTACCTGAGCAAATCAAAGCATGTTGAACTTCAAAACATTAATTCTTGGAAAACTTATGTTCAGATACTTTTAGAATAAAATCCCCCCTTCTAAATTTTATTATAAACTTCTATTTTACATAAAATACCTATTTTTCTGGTTAAAATTGGTATTAAATGAACGTATTGAAACACCCGTTCATATAATTTGTGTAAAAATAAATTCGGAAATTTCAAACAAATTAAATTTTCAGTAAAACATCTATTTTTAGGGACAAATTAAAAGAAATACAAGTATCTAGATATCCCTTCGTAAGTTTTATGGAAATAAAGGCTGAATAATGTGAAAAATTTTTTTGTTTGAATAATTACTTTTGCAAGAACTTACATTCTTTTTCTTAAAAAAAAATACGTTTTGCCACAAATGATGTATGAAAACCGACAGAAAGCTATTTAAAAAAATTGTTAAGTTTGTAAGAAATTGATATTTTTTTGCGTTTCCTGGGAAATATTCGTGTAAATTGTCATTGTAATATCTTCACTTTTTTTATATCTTTGATTTTAAGAGAGTAACTTTTTCAAAAAGATTTTTTTTTAAATTCCGTGTTTTTCTTTGAGAGTTTTTCCGATGTCACTTCTCAGAAAATCATGAATGCATTAGTAGATATATCAGTTTATTTTAAAAGTAGAAGTTTGTGAATTGTCATTTTTTAAAATTTTTAAATCTTTGAGAGACTGTTTTTTATAGAAAATTACGTGGTTCTTCTTCCTTATTTTATCAAATCTAATGAAAATATACAAAATTGTATATTTTTTATTATATATCTATTTCAAACAAAAACGGTAAATTACTTATTTTATAAAAATTTCAAAAACTAACTTTGTTATCATCCATTACACTGTTCATATTTTCAATCCAAACTGCATCAACGGGTCCATCAAACAGAACCCATTTTTCATCAGGCGTTTCCTCTGAAAAAATATTATTCCTGTTAATAAATTAATCAAAACAGAAGAATAGAATTGTTTCAACTTTTTTATGATTCTTTGTAGATATTTTTACCAGAACAGGTTTTTCTCATTATTGAGGATATGACTCCATCGTGCCATTCACCAGTTGCTAAATTATATTCGCCATATAATTCCCCTAAATTCAGAGCCTTTGGATTAATCGGATATTCGTAGACAGCATTAAATCCTGGTTTTCCATCTCTTTTTAGAGAAGCCATTGTATTTTTCAAAACTGTCCAAGTTACAGATTTAGCTGTGTTTGATTTTCCTACTATCATGGTCGAGTGACGAGAATTTTTCGTCTCGTATAGATCTATCGTTTTTCTCAAAATCAATGGTATTGGCTGTATTTGAGAAAATACATTTAGAAAAATGATTAATTATTCTTATATTTTAACAATTAAATGAATTTTTTTACTTGTAGTTTTAATTTTAAAACTTCTGCGGTGATATAACTATACATTTCTTCATAATCTACAGTTGGAACATCTACATCAGGGAAAAGATCAGAAGTAATAGCAACAAAGAGGGGCAGATCGTCTGAAGTAAGTTTTGCTATATTCATGTCCTTCATGGCAAGGATGACGACCTATTATTCAAATTCAAATTTTATTTGAGGAACTAAAAAAAACTCATTAATGACTGAAATCACTGGCTCAATACAAAGGTTCAAGCAATATTATCAAAGTTTTCAAATTACTATTAATCTTATTATTATTCAAATTTATAAAGTTTTTCTTTATTACCTCTTCTTCAGGTAAATTTGGGTAAAGTCTTCTTTTTTTCCCAGCATATCTTGTTAATGTTACTATTCCACGAAGCCCAAAATCATAATGATATTGAATACTAAGTTGTTGTTGAGCCAAACTGTAGAGTGTGAAGACCTAGAAAATTATTTTAAATAATTTATCAGAAATATACAGAATTATACGAAATAAACTACTTAAAATCAAATCACTTTTTTGGCAAGGGATCGAGTATTCTGAAAGCCTTCTCCAAATAAATTAATTTCTGCAATCATACTGCTATCTGGTACCATCATGGAAATTGGTCTGAACATAGATTTTAGATTATCTGGAAGTTCAGTTCTTCCAGCATATCCCGGATTCATAGTGATGAAAATTCCGCAAGTTCTTACTAGAGAAATCTCATTCGTTTCAAAAATGAATCTTTTCAGTTTTTGAGAAAGTGCAGAAAGAATGGATAGAATTTGTTGTGCTACTACTGAAAGCACCTCGATGTTGATCCTTTTAAAAAAAAGAAGTTAATTTCCTATTGAAAGAAATTTGAATATTGAAATTATATAATATAAATTTTTAAAGAATATGAAATAAATTTTTGGAAAGAAGTTGGTTCAAAACTCACCGATTGAATTCATCGAAGCATCCCCAGGCTCCAGTTTGAGCCAATCCAGAAAATTGTCTGCCCATACTTTTGTAATCTAGCCCCTCAGAGCAATTTGTCACTATAACGTTAAATCCTAAAGCTTTTCCCAAATCTTTCACAGTTTCCGTTTTCCCTGTTCCTGCTGGTCCCTTTGGGCTTCCTCCACGATTTAAATGAAGAGCAGTGGTTAAAGTTATGTAACACCTGAGAGCAGTTTATAAAAATTAGATACTGTAGAATCAATGTAGAAAAATAATCAATTTCAATTTAAAGATTTTAAGACCTATAATTATTATTTTTTACCGATCAGTCAAGGGAGTTATAACCAATCGTTCTGAATTTCCGAGATATTCGTAGCCATAAATGAAAGATGTATTGGTTTGACGAACGACGCAGTTGTCAATATCCTTTTCCCAATAAAACCGTAACTGAGATAACCACTCGAAAGCAGATACATCCCTACAATCTGTGATGAATGAATGTAAATTTTATTTATTGATTTAGTAAAATATAAATAAAATATTTCTCAGTAAATAGTAGTAAAAAATTATTGGGCAGTATAATCTTAAAATAATAAAAGTAATATCAATTTATTATCGTCTCTGAAAATCAAATGAGTATTATTCAATATTGAAAAAAATTAAAAATCAACATACTGATTTTGTACATCTTTTCGATAACGTCTCTTGCATGAATTTCAATTACAACAATCGCTTTGAATTTCAGACGTTGTAATTTATTTAGATTTCCTCGAATTGCTTCAGAATATTTAGAAAGGGCTTGATTTTGCTTCTTCTTCAATTTCTTTAAGGGTTTTTTTGAATCTAGTATACTGTTATAAAATAAATATAAAAATGGTCTTTTTTACACATTTATAAAAATCTACCTCAGACGAAATTCTGTTTGAAACTTTTCTCTTTCACGTTTTCATTTCTGGGAAAGAACTCTTTTCAGATAGTCAATGTTCTCTTAATTTATCAGATTTTTTAATTTTCAAGTCATAACTTCGGTGATAGCGATATTGAGATGTGGAGGACCAAAGCAGTGATGGGCAAGTTACTTTTTAAAAGGTTATAGTTATAGTTACCGTTACATCACGAAAAAAGTAACTATCGTTACTTTTTTAGTTACTTTTGTATTTTGGAAATATATATCTAAAATTAATTTTTACAAAACATTATTCATAACTTTCGAGTGATAGTTGTTACACTCTTGAATGAAAGTCGTAGGTTCGTCATGACACGCATAATATTTCCAAAACCAGGAATAATTTAGAAAATTTTGAATTTCAGTGTGGAAGAAGAATTTCAGCTTTTCTATTTTGGGCTATGAATTTCTTTGGCGCTGGAAATTAATTATTTCTTTCTAGAAGTGTTTCTTTAGATTTACCTAGTTACGACTACCACTTCTAGAAGATTTACAATATCCTAAGATCAACACAAAATTTTTTATTAGATGTTGAATTTCCAACGAAATACATGAATTTTCAACTAAAAAGGATAAATTTGCAACTAAAACAGACATATCTTCAACAAAATACATGAATTTTCTAATAAAAAAGAGAAATATCCAACCAAATAGTTGAACCTTTAACTGAACAATATATATTTCAAACCAAAAATGTAATGGTTAAATTTTCATTTAAAAAAATGAATGTCTAGCCAAAAAAAATGTTAAAAAAATAGTTAATTTTTCAACGAAAGAGATGAATTTTGAACTAATATGATGAATCTTCAACACAAAAAAAATGTTTTTAACACAGTAGTTCAACTTTCAACCAAAAATTATGAATTCTCGATGAAAAAGGTAATAGTTGAAATTTCAACCAAAACAGATTTTCATTTTGAATCTAATACAGTTGAACTCAACCAAAAAGACGAATTTTCGACAATATAGTAAATTTGAAATCAAGGAAATGAATCTTCAAACAAGAAAATAATTTTTTACCAAAAAAGACGAACTTTTAACAAAATACATAAATTTTTTTTCAATTGAAGAAATAATTTTCAGCGAAAAAAATGACTCCTTAACAAAAAATGTCATAGTTCGTATTCCAACCTAAAAATATTTTTATTTTAAATTAAAAACAGTTACATTCAACCAAAAAACAATTTTTCAACAAAATAGTTGAATTTGCAGTCAAGACAGAAAAAAATCAACCAGATTGTTGAAGTTTCAAGCCAAAAAGGCGAATTTTTAACAAAAAAGTTTATTTTCAACCAAATAATAAAATTTCTATCCAAAAAAGTTTAATCCTCAGTGAAAAATGTAATATTTTAAATTTCGACCAAAAAATACGAATTTTCTACAAAATAGTTGAATTTGAAAGCAAAGAGATAAATTTTCAACCAAGAATATAATTTTTTACCAAAAAAAGACGAATTTTAAACAAAATACATGAATTTTCAACTTGAAAAGATCAATTTTCAACCCAAAATGGGATAGTAGAATTTTAATTTAAAAAATTGATTTTTAACGGAAAAAGATGAATCCTCAACGAAAAATGTAATAGTTGCTATTTCAACCAAAAAATAGTTTAATTTCAAATCAAAAACAGTTATATTCAACCAAAAAAATAATTTTCATCAAAATAGTTGAATTTTCAGTCAAGAGAGAGAAAAATTCAACCAGATTATTGAAATTTCAACCAAAAAAGACGAATTTTCAACAAGAATGTTTAATTTGAAACCAAAGAGATGAATTTTTAACAAAATACATGAATTTTGAGCTACAAAAGATCAATTTTCAACAAAATAGTGCAATTTGAAACCAAAGAGATGAAATTTCAACCAGAAAGATTAATTTTTACTAAAAAAAGACGAATTTTAAACAAAATATATAAATCTTCGACTAAAAAAGATCAATTTTCAACCAAAAATGTCATAGTTGAATTTTCGATTGAAAAAATTGGTTTTTAACAAAAAAATTTGAATCCTCAACTAAAAATGTAATAGTTCATATATTTCTACAAAAAAAATGTAGTTTCAAATCAAAAACACTCTAATTCAACCAGAAAACTAATTTTCAACAAAACAGTTGATTTTTTACCCGAATGAAATGATACTCTTCCAAAATCGTTCAATTTCGAACAAAATAATTAATTTTTCAACCAAAAAAGATGAATTTTCAACTAAAATAATAAGTAATATAACTGGAATAGTTAAATTTTCGGTTAAAGTAATTCATTATCAACCAAGGAGAAATGAATATTCAACTCTGAAATTATTATTTTATTTCTTCCTTAGTGTTTTTATAGGTTTTATAAAATTTTGAATCCCAGGGTGGGAGAAAAATGTTAATTTTCTTATATTGGGCTATAAATTTCTATGGCTATTTGCCGCCACAATTTGAATAGTGCAAATGAAAAAATAGTTGGAAAAGCAGTAAAATTGATCGATTGTCGTAAAGAAGACTTGTGAACTACATTTCGAATGTAAGTAAAAAAGTAACGGTTTTTATAGTTACTGTTACTGAAAAATATGTAACTAGTTACCAATTCGTTACTAACTTACAAAAGTAATTTCGTTACCACTATCGTTATAAAAAAAAGTAACTAGTTACAGTTATTAGTTAAAAGGAACTAGCTACTTCCCACCCCTGAATATTTTTAATTTTTTTATTCAGTCTTTGATCTGTAATCAGTGCCTTTTAATAAAATAATTAATCAGGAACATTTCATTACGAATAATTTATTGTCCACTTAGAGCCCTCACGTTAGATCTAATATATATAAATACTAATTAATTGACCTGAAATTCTTTGTGCTTGAGCCCCCAAAAGAAGAAGTAATATAAATGAAGAAATATTTGAATTTAAAATGCAGTCAAATAAATTTCGAATTTCTAAAGATCGAATTAATTTGAAATCAGACAGACTCTTCACTTCAAGTCACAGAATCTCTCAGCGACGAAATATGTGATTTTTAGAGGAAATTGGGCGACACGTATTTTTCCGATTTGAGAAAAAAAATTTTTTTTACGAAGTTACAAGTATTTGAATTTTGACGTATGTTCTCAAAAAAAATCACAAATTATTGCTTTCAAATTCTATAGTTTTTGACCTAATTTAGATATTCCAATTCTCTTTTTGGATCTGATGAGTTTTATCGTCCCACCCTATCAGTTTTATGTGGGCCAAACCAGTTTTTTGGCCCAGAGAATTTTTTTTTTATTGAAAATATAATTTTCGAGTTTTTTTCGTAAACGATGCAAGATATCACGGAAGTGCAACAGGCATTTTTAGAGCTTTTCTAGATGTGCAAACTTTTAACTTAATATTTTTGTGTATGTTTCGTTGTTTCCTAAAAAAATCCAAAAATTCGATTCTATGTAAACAAAAATTCCTAGCCACAAAAATGGTTTAGCCCGCATAAAACTCTTAGGTTGTCTGCCTTACAGAAGGCCGAGTGGCCTCGAGCAAACTCATGCAATCTTGTGCAATCCCATGCAATCTTGTAGTCTCGTGCAATCCCATGGAATCTCAAACACTATTTATCAAATTCGTTTTAATCGACTTTTCCTGAATTTTTTTGTAAAAAATATCGTGCGAAATCGGTGCAGAAAGTAGGCAATTATAACTCTTGTGAAGTACTTGTGTACTTCCCATCGGCTCATCTTTCGGTCTTTTCTGGCTCGTCTTCTGCTCGCCTCCAACTCATCCACAACTTTCCTTTGATTCACCTCTAGCTTGTACAACAAACTTCACACTAGTGTAGAATTATCTACTTTCTGCACTTTTAGCACAATTTACTATACACTCGTCTCTCGTTACTGTGCCAGCCTCGGGTCTGGTCGGCACTATAATGGGCGCTATTAAAATCTAGTTTCAACCGGCTCTAAAGCGATGAGTGAGTAAACACTCAGGACCGCATATATAATCTCTGAACCCGGCACTACGTACAAAAGTATATGCCCAGAGAGTCGCGATGTAAACAACTTCTGATACGGCACTGACTGTCCAAGCGAAGACCTTGTGGACGGGGTGTCAAGGGACGCTCAGGGGAAGAAAGAAGCATTCAAGCGTGAACACCCGTGAGGTTGGTCTAAGAACGAGCGGCGCAGCAACGCGAGATGGATGTATATCTGAAGCCAACTTCTCGCGCATTCATTTGCTCCCAACCACATCGTTTTATATCAAACTTCCGACCATTTTCGAACGATAATATCGGAACTGTCATAATATATGTGACTTTATAGAGTTTCGTAGAAATCAACTTATTTCGATTTTTTTAAAATTCTGATAGAAGAAACTTCTTCTATTTTCTGATTGAACTCAACTGCGAACTTAATAAATTTTTAATAAAGTAATATTTATAATCTTACCAAAAACGTCTACGATGCAAAAATTTCGCTTGGTAAAAAGTTATCAGTTGGATCGACATAGAAATTGGTTCAAATTAAAATCATTGAAATCATATTTTGCTAAGTAATTCTAAATGATATCTAAATATTAAAATTTATCAAATTGAATGAAATTATAGAAGCCTTTAGAGTGTACTAGAAGGGAAAAAGCTTGAAACTTGGCAAAATAAGAATTATTGAAAGATAAGAGAAAATCTCGCAAAGTTTTAAGCTTTTTGCCTTTTAATAATCTGTCGAAGTTTCTGTAATTTTTACAATTTGATAAAATAAAAAATTCAGATGTCTTTTAGAATTACTTGGAAAAGCTTGAATTCCATTTCAATGAATTTCTATGTTGATTCAACTGATAAATTTTTGCTTGGGGTCATTTTTTGCATCGTAGATGTTTCTGGTGACATTTGACCACTTTTTAAATAAAATTTGTTATTGATTAAAATACTTGTTTCAAATTAATGAAAATATTTCATGCTAAACCCAACATAATACATGTAATTTATTGAAGAATTGGTTGAAATATCCAATACATGTACGATAAATATCGTTCTTTCGAAAAAATATATTCGTAGTTTTTTTCAGTATTTTAAATAGATAAATATAATTTTGAAAAGTAAACTCTGCTAACAACTAAAGTAATATAAACTAGTTCAATTTCGTTTTTCAGTAAGTGTTTTCGACGAAAAGAGGATTCTTTAAGTAAAAAGAAAATTTTTTGAAGATAAATGATGAATAATATACACGGTGAGCCTCAATTAACTCTAACCTGAAAAAGACATTGCTAGAACTTTTTTGCAGAATATCATCTTGACATACTGTGCGCGTATTTTGCGGCGAAAAATAAAAAAAAATCGTGGAAATGCCTTAATTCAAAATTTGAAATTTCAATTTAAAAAAATTTAATGCAAAATTTCTATCACTCGGGGGTTATTAGGCATGAAAAATAGGATAAAAAAGAACTTACAGTCTGGCGGGGAGTAACAATTTTTGAAGTAAATTATACAAATCGTGTCACAAGCAATTTTATTTCTTTTTGAGGTATATGAACCCTCAAATAACGTTTTGAAGATGAGAGGCATCCGCATGTTATTAAAAAAAAATTTCATTTTTCGGTCAAACTATGTAGGATAGGAAAAAATGTTGATAAGCAAAATTGTTCATCTTAAAAAGATCTATAAATTTTCTGGAGACCGTTTTTTAATGAGACGCATAGTTTTTGTTTTATTTGTGAAAAATTCAATCAAAAATTTAAAATTCCATTTTCCGGTTAAATTATGCAATATACGAAAAAATGTTGCCTAAAAAATTGTTTATCTTGAAAAGATCAAACAAAAAGATCTAATATTTTTTTGAACCATGTTTCAATAAGACACACAGTTTTTGCTTTAATCGTGAAAAATAACATTAAAACAAAAAAATGGGAATGTGCCAAATATATAAAAAAAAGTTGTCTCGGCTTGTAAAATTATAACTGTCGAATCTAACAATATTTCACTATTTCTTTTCAGCAGAAGGTTATTGAAAAATAACATTACTCATTTTTTTTCTCGCAGAATTCTCTCCTCGGATGATATTTAGATACCTGTATTGTATATTATATATTGTATATTTGAAAAAGCCCTTTTATCAGAGATAGTTGTTGAAACTTTATTTTACTCACCAGTTGATAAAAGGTTGTAATTAAATGATGCTCGCATAATTTAAAAAATTTCAAAAAAAAGTTTTAAGTATTGAAAAAATTGTTTGCGTCAGGATTTTTTTATATGAAAAATACTTGTATGGCCTCGCGCAGCAATATCTAATAAATACACAACCACACAAAAAAATTCTGATCTGGGGGTGAGACCATGTTGATTATATGTTTTTTGGGTCGCTGAGACCGAATCCAAAGTTCACTTTACCCCATCACGTCAGGTTTTCGACATAACCTCAAAAAGTCTTCACAGACACCCTAAAATGAAAATTAATGCTGGCCTGAGTGCCGGACCATGTATATTATGTTTTTTGGGTCGCTAAAGCCGAATCCGAAGTTCATTTCACTCTTTCACGTCAGGTTTTCGAATAACGGTAAAAAGTCTTCACAGACACCCTAAAATGAAAAGTAATGCTGGCCTGAATGCCAGACCATGTATATTATATATTTTTTGGGTCGCTGAATCCGAATTCGAAGTCTATTTCGCCCTATACCGACAGGTTTTCAATATAACCTCAAAAAGTCTCGGAGCCTAGCACCCAAAAAAATTTATTTGGCCTGGGGGTCTGACCTTGTTCATTTTATGTTTCCGGTGTCGTTGAAACTGTGTCCGTAGTCTATTTCACCAGAATTTTTTGGGAAATACGAACAGTCCCGAATACGAAAAAATCGTGGCGAACATGATTACAGACTTTCGAAAGCTTGAATGTCTAATGAATTTGAAATTACATTTTCTGCACTCCCATCTTGATAAATTGCCCGAAAATCTTGGGGACTTTAGCAAAGAGCAAGGCGAACGGTTCCACCAAGATATCAAAATAATGGAAACTCGTTACTAAGGGAGATGGGATGAGAATATGATGGCAGATTTTTGTTGGATGCTGAAGAGACACATGGAGCAATATGATGGAAAGCACAAACGGAACCCACTGCACAAATCATTCGATCAAAAAAGAACTCGTTATAGTTCAAAAACAGGGAAGGACTGAAATTAAATCTACCTGTCATTTGTACACCTACAAAATAGCTCTCATGATAATAAGAGCTTGGATTAATGAGATTTTCAGACGTTATGTCAGAAACCTGAAGATATGGGATGAAATAGACTCTGGATTCGGTTTTAACAATCCAAAAAATATACCACAAACATCGTTTGACCCGCTAGGTCAGCTTTATTTCTCATTTTTGGGTGCCTGTGAAGATTTTTTGAGGTTATGTCGAAAACCTGACATAATTCTTAAGAAACAGTACAACGAAGAAGGTAGACATAAGTGGGTAAAATAAAAACATATGAATTGAATTTTCTGATCGAAAAGTCCCTTACAGTAAAATGTGTTAAAATTGAATATTGAACCGACTCAACTATTTTAATAAATTGATTCTCAATTTTTTCAAAAGTAGTCCTGGAAAACTTGGAAAAGACATGTAACTTGGAAACCAGCCTACCTATATAAAAATAAAATCTTCAAAAATAGTATGATATAAAAGGTAGAAGTGGGGATAGAAGCGAGGAAATATAAAAAGCAGCCTCCTGTAGTAATCCTTTACTTTATATAAAAATTAAATCTTTAAAAACAGTAAAACGAAGAAGGTAGAAATATGTAAGGAGAATAGAAACGCATGAATGAAATTTTTTGATTGAAAAGTCCTTTATAATGGAATGTGTTAAAACTGAATATAGAACTGACTTGATTTTTTAAATAGAAGACCATGAATTTTTTCACAAGTAGACCTGGAAAACCTGGAAAAGCATGAAATTTTGAAATCAGTCTTCTGAAGCAATCCTTCACTGCATATAAATAATTAATCTTCGAAAACAGTACATCGAACAAGGTAAAAATAATTAGGTAGAATAAAAACACATGAATTAAATTTTCTGATAAACTAGCGTTTAATAGAATACGTCGAGGTTTAGTACAGTTTAATTTTTGTTGAGTTTCAGAAAACCAGACGAGCTTGCGATGCGGCGTACAGGAAATATGAATAGTTTTTTTAAAAAGTAATTTGTCGGGGGTATTGGTTGCTTTTCTTTCTTAAAGTTTATCACTCAATACTCAACTCTGCTTCATCAAATTCAGAATCATGGCAAAATGAAAGATTCACACAAAAAATTCTTTGATTCGAAAAAAAATTTCTTTCAATCAAAGAAAAATATTCATTGGCTCTCAGTCAAAAAAAAGGTTCTTTGATTCAAAAAACGTCTTTCAATTCAAATGAATTTGTTTTGATTTAAAGAATGTCTTTAGCTCAGAGAAATGGGATTTTGTTCCAGTGGAAATTTAAAAAAAATTTTTAATGAATACAGTCAAAACTCAACATCAAAAACAAAGATCTCAACTTGCGTATCTGGCATCTGCATTTCGATATTCATTGTCACGCGACATTTGTTGTATCGATTTCTATGCAAATTTCTATTTTCCATTCTCCATTATACATTTTCCGGAAATTTTCCATTCTCTGCCGGAAATAAGATCAAGTTCGATATGATCGAAATTTATGATCACCAAAAATTATTCGTCCATGAAGACATAACACATCACATCTGTAAGCTCCGGATCAATGAACACAAATTGGAAAATTTTATAACCAAATGACAATATTAATAATGATAATAATTCAAAAAGTGAATTTCCATGCCATGATTGAGAAAATGGATTCTGCCTTTTACATTCTTGTCAATATTTATTTAATTCTATTGTTATGTTTTGTCACTCACATTTGTTCAAAAAACACACAAGCGTAGCGCTAACTTAAATTAGGGATTAAATGTACAACTCTACAATGCAAAATTGTACAGTGGACTTTTTTTATAAGAGCATCCGCGCCTGGAAAAAAATTCCAAATTTTATTTCAGAAGTGATATGTGGCTTTTAGTTTTTTCAATTTTCTTTCATTTTTGAAACATTTTCTTTTATTGTTAGATAAATCAGCTTTTTTTTTTGTTTTTTGCTCTCACAGGCGCGGATCTACAAGTATCAATGTTACAAAAATCAAGATTGTAAAAATGAGGTGTATGAAACAAGATTCCTATTGACGATAATTGTTTAGGAAATAAGTGCGCCTATTTTACAATGGAATAAAATATTTAAAAATGTGTCTTTACAAGTACAAAGATGTCGTATGGCACGATTGGAAATAGTCGTCTTAAAATACGAAAGAGTAGAAAAACAACGAGTCCTGGTTTTTTCGCAATCTTGCTCTTTTCTGTTGTTTTTGGTTTTGAAAGGGAAGGTTTCACGTGCGTGGGGTGAATTTTCAGGAAAAAGTTTCTACTAACAATTTATGTCGCAAGGCTTCGTGAGATTATGTTTTTATGGATGGGTCTTAAATTTTACTCTCTTGCAATTATTTAATTTATTGCATTTTCTGTTCGTTTCTGCGAGGATTTTAGAACAGGTTTAGTTGCGTTTCCTTGGGAACTTCTTGCCAGATAACAAAAAATATCCGTAAATTTATAAATTCACTGGAAATTCTGTAAGTTCTGCAGAAAATTCGGTAATCTTTACAGAAATCTTTGTCTTCTGTGAATCCGGCATGAAATTTCACACTCAGATTTTGCCTATTTCTTTTATTTTGTGACATTCTTTTTTCAGATTCCAATTTTTCAAATCTTCCAGCTCGTAAAATAGGTCTCGAATGATTTCACGCACGAGTGTTTGTTAGGGTCGTGTCAATTGTGAATTTGTGAATGTATACAAGTGTATATGTGTTTCAGTGAATGGGAAAAACAGTATGTCGGTGTTACAGACTACAGCTAGTCATATCATTATGTATATATATATATATTTATATATATATCCAATAATATATAATATCCTCGTATCCTTCATCGTTATCATTATAATTAGTAGTATAATTAATTACTTGCTTAGATATGAAACCTAGTAGGAACATGATTTCACCGACCCTTTGACCCAGTCGAAGTCACTAATTGCGAATCCAGTGTTCACTCACACAAAATGAGTCCTTACAAGTAATTTTTTTTCAAATGTCCGGACCCATCCGGGACTTTGCTCGAATCGATGCGATTTGAGTTTATAATTATTTATAATTATTGATAATTATATACAGTACCGTTCAGGTGTATAACACCTACAAAAGTAGCAAATTAAAAACATGCACTCACTTCTCGGATGATATGCTTTGGAAAAAATGACAAAGAATAATTTATATAAAAAAATTGGACAGATAATTAAATTCCGCATCAAATAAGCCTTATTAGAAGTATTTTTGATGAATAGAAATAAAATGGAGGAGAACAGTAAGATGATACAAAACATGCAGCAAGAAACATGTCCTCACTTCTCGCATGATATGTTCGGAAAAAAGGAGATAGAATGATTCATGAGAAAGGTTAGAAGAGTTATTGAATTACGCATCAAACGAGCCCTCTTTAAAGTATTTTTGATAATAAGGGACAGAAATGAGGAGTACAGTATGAAGACACCGACAAAACTAGCGATTAAAAACATGCACTCATTTCTCGCCAACTTTCATGACTCAACTTCAACTACTTGCAAAACCTAGGAAAATAATAATGAAAGATTGAAACTCACGGATATTCAACCTTGAAATCTCCTCTTTAAAATAAGCTCGAGAAATTGTGAACATGATTACTGGTTCTTGAATTATCATTAAAAATGTAGAGTCGAGCGCGCAAGACATAAATCACTCGGACGAGCGCACAGTGGGTAAAACGTTCAAATTTGTTATAAAACAGCCTAAAACCCAGAATTTCCAATCGATTATTTTTTTAAAATACTCTTAACTAGATTTCGAAGAGAATTATGCGAGTTGAATTTTAAATTTTTTGTTTATTGCACTTCTATGTTAACAAATAAAGTGAAGAAATGGTAATTTTTACAACTTTATTTTTTGTCTTTCCGTAAACAGTCGAAATAAACTCGAAATCAATCGAAATCAGTACAGTGGCATCTAATATACGAAATTTATTAATGAAATGTGAAAATTATTTTCATAAACAAATTGTATGAATAAATGCACTGTTAGGCCCTTCATTCACAGAAATGTATTCTGCTTTCACCAAAACTATTTAAAATTGGTCTGACAGTCATCTTCAATAAGATAACTTTGTCCTTCTAGCATATTTATTAATTTTTCTAACAAATTCTATAAACGAATGAAAATCTCGTTTTTGGTTGAAAATTCGTTTTTTTTTATTTGAAAATCAAACTATTTTTATAGAAAATTGAACTGTTACTTTGTGAATGAACTTTTTCGGAGAAAATTCATATTTTCAGTATGAAAGTTTAATTTTTTTTTAAATTCGTCTTTTTTTATGAATACAATTTTTTAAAACTTGAAATTGAAATCCGATTTAATACTGTTTTATTTTATTCTGAATGACCATTTGAAGGCGCTTACTATTTAATCCTATTTTAATTGAAAGTTCATCTCTTTGGTTGAAAATTTAACTACTTTTTTGGAAATTGTTTTTTTTTATATAAAATTAAACTTTCTAGTTTAAAATTTAACCACTTGGTTGAAAGTTGAACTAATTTGTTAAAAATCCATTTTTTATTGAAGATTTATCATTTTAGTTGAAAATTCATCTCCTTGGTTAAATATTATACTATTTTGTGGTAAACTTGTTTTCTTTTTGTTCGAAAATTAATTTTTGTAACGGAAAATTTAACTATTCCATTTTTGGTTGAATATTTATCTTGTTCTGTTGTAGATTGATGTATTCTGTGCAAAATTTGTCTTGTTTGGCAGAAAATTGATTTCCTTTATTCACAATTCATCTTTTTGGTTAAAAATTCAACTATTTTGTTGAAAAGTAGTCTTTTTGGTTTGAAAATCCTTCTTATTAGGCAGAAATGTCATCTTTTTTAGTTAAAAATGCAACTGTTTCGTTAAAAGTGGAACTGCTCTGTTGTGAATTCGTTTTTTTTCGGTTGATATAATTTGTTTACTAAATTAACAAATATTGATTGGTTGAAATATTTTCAGTGTACACCACTAATGGTGGAAAAAAGTAGATATGCTGAAAAAAAAATTTTTTTAATCGTAGAACTACCAACTTTGAAATTTGTTTATAAAATTTGTTTAGAAAATTAAATTCAAATATTTTATGAATTAATTTCTTATATCAGATACCACGATACTGATTTCAATTGTTTTCGAGTTTATTTCGATTGTTTACGGAAAGATAAAAAATACGGTTGTAAAAATTACTTTTTTTCACTTTATTTGTTAAGACAGACGTGGAATAAAAAAAAAATAAAAAAGAGGCTCTCCTAATCCTTGAAATTTATTTATGAGTATTTCTAAAAAAAAATCGAAATCGATTATGAATTTAGGGCTTTAGGCTGTTCTGAAACGAATTTTGACGTTTTCACCACTGTGCGCTCGTCCAAACGACGTTTGTCTTGCGCACGCCTCTCAATTTTTTATGATCATTCGAGAACTATTGACCATGTTTAGAATTTTTTGGGCCCATTTCAAAGAGAAAATTTCGAGGTTTATTATGCTTGAGGTTTAATCTCTTAACGTCATTTTTATAGATTTTGCCAGAAGGTGAAATTGAATCATGAAAATTGACAAAATTAGAAATTAGATCGCTCTTTCTCACTCACTAACCCAGAGTCTATTCAACAAAAATACTTCAAACAGGGCTCATTTGACTTTGCAATTAATTGACCTTCTTAACGCTTTTTCATAAATTATTCTATCTCATTTTGTTCCGAACATATCATGCGAGAAGTGAGTGCATGCTTTTGTGCACGTTTTCAACCGATAGATTTGTAGATGTCGTACTCCTGGACGGTACTTTATTATTATAAAATATTATAACTATTATATAGATATTGAATATCTGGCAAGGGCGAACGAGTCTCTTTCTTTGCATATTGGGATCTTCATACATAAAGGTTTGTATAAAAATTATAGAAAAATCTATGTATGAGATTACATAATCGCGCGCCTTTTCATGCCTCGGGGCGAAAAAAAAAGTTTATGAAGGAGGCACGAAAAAATCCGCGAGACGCATCAAATTCGAGCACATATTTGTAACGCAGACCCTAAAAAACGACTTACTTTGGGTAATGGGTCGGCGTTTCGGGCGACCGCATGGGACCCCATAGTGAGTACACATAGATATACACATGGCAATCTCTCACAAGTATTAATCACTATCATTATCATTTAGTATCCCTTATCTAGTCGGTCAAATTTTCAATCGATAGACGCAAATTTAATAGTAATAATGACAATAATAATAATAATAATCGCAATAATAATGATCATAATAATCCATAATGATCGTAATAATTCATAATGATCCATAATATGATCACGACCTAGCTCGTCGATAATAATACGTAATAGCAATAAATCAATCAATAGGGTTAATAATAAATAATTAATAATAAATAGTTGCCTAACACATTGAAACTCAACGATAGAAAAAGGAAAACTTTTTCGACTTTAGCTTAATTATTTTTCTTACTAAAAATGGCGCTCGAAGCCCGCGCGACACTCCGCTCTTTGAAAATCTGCTTTCGCTAAGTAACTCGTTTGAGCTCGAGAAGATTTATCGGGCAGCTTTCTTTTCAGAGCAATCATGCGAGTCTGTCAGACCGCTTGCGGTTTTCTATTAATGGTCTTGTGGGGAATTCTCACCAATGGGAAATTAGAACTAAGAGACTTTTTTTAAGAAAGAGTCAGTCAATAAAACGTTCAAGTTTTCTAATTCTGGACATTTTTTATACTGTTCAAGTATTTTACGAGCAGAAAGATCATAAATAAAAAAAGATTAAATTAATAATATTAATATTTATTATTAATTTTAATTGATTTTTTTATTTATTCTCATCAATGGGAAATTAGAACTGAGAAACTTTTTTGCGAAAGAGTCAGTCAGTCAATAAAGTGTTCAAGTTTTCTAATTTCCGACATTTGTTACACTTTTCAAATATTTTAGTGGTAAAAAGATCGTAAATTGAAATTTTCAAGAAAAAGAATCATTATTATTAATATTAATAATTTTAATTGATTTTGGTTCTTTATTCTCACTAATGGAAAATTAAAAGGGAAAGAATTTTTTTGCATAAGAGTTAATCAGTCGATAAAGCTTTCAAGTTTTATCTATAATTCCCTGAAATTTGTTATACTTTCCAAGTATTTCACGAGCAAGAAGATCATGAATTAAAAACAAAATAATTAAAATTATAATATTGATGATCATTGTAAATATTATTAATTTTAATCAATTTTTATTATTTATTTTCATCAATGGTAAATTAGAACTGGGAGACTTTTTTTGCGAAAGAGTCAGTCCATAAAGCGTTCAAGTTTTCTACTTTTCGAAATTTTTCATACTTTTACGAGTTAAAAAGATCAAGAATAGAAAAAAATTGATCAAGATTAATAATATCAATAATATATATTATTATTCGTTATTGTGAAATTGGAAAAAATTCTGGTTGTTGAAAAAAAGGAGAGATCACTAGCAGAAAAGGTCGTTTAAGCCAGATATGTCTAAAGTTTATTAATTGATTGTAATAATTATTATATAATGATTTATTAACAATTTTCAATACTGACAATCATAACGATATTATAGAAAATTCAAAATCGTTATTATTATTAATAACAAATTGTGAATTTGGAAAAAATTCTTAATACTGAAAGAAGAGAGATCACTAGTAGAAAACGTCGTTTAGGTCAGCCATGTCTGAAGCTTATTAATTAATTAAAATCATTATTATACAATAATAATAAAGAATGATTATCAATTAATAATAATTATGATTAATTTAAAGTTGTAAATTTAGAAAGAATTCTTGATATTGAAAGATAGAAGGATCAGTAGTAGAAAAAGTCTTTGGGCCAGGCGTGTCTAAAGCTTATTAATGAATTAAAATTATTATTATTCAACTCATAATTAAAAATTATTCCTGATTAGTAATTATTACTATCAAGTAAAAATTGTGAATTTGGAAAAAATTCTTGATATTAAAAAATAGAAGAGATCACTAGTAGAAAAGGTCTTTTGTGTCAGACATGTCTAAAGCTTCTTCTTATCTTAATTTTTGGGAAAACATAATTTCATTTCAATCTTAATAAAAAATATATATAAAAATGAAATACATAAAAAATTGTCACTTTGAAACTCTCGTCATGCTATCTTTGCGAGAGGGTGAAATCAAACTTCATTTATTTATTTCATTCATTATTAATTTCATTTCGATCTTAATAGCAAAAAAAATTGTCACTTTGAATCTCTCGTCACGCCTTCTTCGCGACAAGGTGAAATAAAGTTTTATTTATACACCATTCTACCGTACAAATTGCTTCTCCTATATCTCACATTCGAGATAGAGTAAAAAAAAATGTAAAAAATGCATTCTCATGAAAAATGCATTTTCGATCTTCGCAAGTTCGATAGAATGACAGACTCCTATGATGCTCTCGATAGTGGAAAATGCGATTACCGCCATAAGAGAAGTTTTTGACTTTCCTTTCTTTGATTTGAGAAACGTTGGAAATTTTTTTGGATGGATTTTCGATAATTTTTTTCATCATTTCTTTTCTTATTTCTCAAATCAAGGAGAGTAATTTCAAGAACTTTTTCTGATGATCGTAATAAAAATGAAACTAATGTTCAAAAGGCGAAAGCGATATCGATGAGCGGAGTGGTAGCGGGCGTGGCAGTCAAGTCCAACGCAATAATAATTTCCTTAATTAATAAATTAATAAAAAGTTTCTTAATTAATCATTCCTTAAATCTGCACACACTTTATCACTCATTCATTGTTGATTTAGGAACAGCTAGTAGCGAGGTTCGGTTACTCTATCACGCAATGTCCTTTCTCTAACTTAAAACGCAAAAAATTCACTTCTTTTTTTGCGTACACGCGTACGTACGTAAAAATGACTTAATACAATATTTATATATAAACTCCTTCCTTTTTCGTTTCATTTATCTTTCAGTTGCAATTTATTTTTTGAATATGAACTTATATTTAAATCGCGCGCTTTTTCGGTCTAAATGAATCGAAAAAGAGTAGAGTTTTCTATCATTTAAAAAGTTTTAGCTTTGGCGCCGCGTTTTAAAAAAATAACGGTCCGATATCAATCACATTGAAGGGCTTAGCGCCATTGTGAATTAAAAAAAATCTCTCCAGCGCGTTGCGGTGCGAGATTGCCTCGTTTCCCTTTTTTTACATTCTCATCTTTTACTTCATTTTCCGAGGCTTTTTTTTAAAAACCTCTTTATCGATTCGCTCATTAGGCAGTAAGCTTTGATTTTTTGCAGTCTTTAAAAACTTGGCGCGCGCTAACTTGATTTCCCTAAAATCGCCACGTGGCCGCGGCGGTCACCCACGCGCCGATTTCTCGCCTGAACGATCGCGATATGAGAATGATTCGATAATCGATTAACCGATCGGTTAATTAATTAATTATCTTTCGATTACTTAAGAATCCACCAGGAACATTTTAGACTCGAAAAAAGTTTTCGACAACCACCGGACGATGAAATTCGTTTCACTCGTTTCTTTCTCATAAAAATTTACGCGATCCGATAATAATTACATGCGATTGAATACAATATCGTAATATTTAATCACAATAATAATAATAATCAATAATTCAAATGTAATAGTAATAAGTCGTCACCAACATTACATAGAAAAGCATTTTTTGTGACAGGAACCTCGAGTTGCTTAGCTTAGAAATTCTTCGTTAAATCCCCCCTTTTTTAACTTACCCCCAATTAGAGTAAGCGTACCCCCTCCTTAAATTTAGTAGTTTCTCATCTCCTTTCAGCCCTTATCTCTTTCATTAGTTTCGCCCGAGTTTTTTTTACCCTAGTGATTCGTGCTCGCGACGACCGAATCCTGAAAAAAAATTCGGTCCTCACACTTCCCCCACTTCCGCTATTTTTTACGCACGCGCGTACGTATGCGTATACGTTCCGCAAGGATTCTAGTACGTTACAACATCTTCATATATTTATATTTATATATATATATATATATTTATCTACTTAAATATATATATATTTTTTGTTCATTTATTAATTAATTTATTCATTTATTTATTTATATATATAATATATATTATATATATACCTATGCGTCGTCTACAAATCCTTCGTTATTTCTACAATTAATTGTAACTTTATCGTAACTTATGAGCTAATAGTGATTTTTGTCGTTTCAAGTCCTCTTAAACAAATACGCCCATTTTTTGGTAATAAGTCCACAATTTTAGAGTACATACGATCTCTCCTCTCCCAATTCATTCATAATTCTCTCTCGTATGATAATTTCCTTTCTTAATTTAATTTTATTTCTCTTTTCACTCTTAGAGCAGAAAAAATTGCCACGATCCACCTGCTTCTTTTATCGTTAGTTACGATACTTGACTCTACCTCTAGAGCTAGTTTTTTTATTCATAACTATAATTAATAATTTCTTCACTCATATTAAACGTACTTTTATTATTAAATATAGGAACCATGTCGCTGGGTTTTTTTTCGAAGATTGCAATTTCGAAAATCGTGAACCTTTTGGGTGGGAGAGCCCCTCCCAGCTGAGAGGATCTCCGCCCTCCTCCCTTGCCCCTTTTTTGAAAAGATCATTCCTCAAGGATCGAAAAAATCCTTTTGAAGGAATTAAAAAGCAGACTCGCTATGGACTTCTGAATAAAAAAAAGTCGCACCGGGATCCCACTGGAATGAAGGATCAAGTCCTGCTAAAGTGGGTATGAGACAAATCAGTAGTTAGGTACCAAATTTTATTAACAAATTTCAAAAGTCCAAAAAGGGACACAAGTACTATTAAAGTTTCATTCTAACATTTTCGAAATTTTTAAAAGTGCTCATGGAATTTTTGTCCCCGAAAAGTATTGCTGATATAGGACTAAAGTAGCAAAAAATTCTAAATATGTCCTGTTTCATCAGGACTTTCTTTAAGGCAAAAGTAAATAGAAGTAGAAATAAAAAATATATAAAAAGAACTTAAGTACCAAAACAGATCAAAATAGGTCCTGTTTCAACAGTATTTTTTGAGGACGGAATTCCTAAATACGTCCTGTTTCAGCAGAACCTTTTTAGTGCAAAAGTCCTACATATGTCTAGATTCAGGAGGACTTTTTTAAGGTCAAAACCACTAGAAATGTCCAACTTGATTTTTTTTAGTTTATACAAGTGCTGGTGGGGCTTATGTCAAAAAAAAAATCCTGCTGAAATTGTACTTGGGTACCAAAAAAGGTCAAAATATGTTTCTTTGCACCAGGACCATTTGAAAACAAACGTGCCACTTGATTTTTTTTTAAATTTTTACAAGTACTGATAGGATTTGAGTCCCAAAAAAGTACTGCTGAATTGAGATAAAAGTGCCAAAAAAAGTTGAAAATATGTTCTGCTTGACCAGGACTTTTATTGGGACGAGAGTAAATCGAACTAGATATAAAATAAATATAAATAGAACAAAATTGGCAAAAAAGATCAAAATACGTCCTACTTTAACAGGACTTTTTTAGGACAGAAGTCCTAAATATATCCTATTTCAGCAGGACTTTTCAAGAACAAAAGTGTCACTTGATTTATTTTTAAATTTTCACAAGTGCTGATAGGGCTTATATTCCAAAAAAATACTTCTTAAATAGGACTGAGGTACCAAAAAAGTTAAAAACATGTCTCATTTCACCAGGACTTTTTAAGGACAAAACTACAGAAAAAGTTTCACCTAATTCTTTTTTTTTTAGAAATTTTTGCAAGTTTTAAATTATTTTTGGAACAAAAGTACTAAAGAGGTCCGATTTTATTTTCTTCCCCAAAATTTTGACAGGAGTTTATGGGATTTATGTTCCAAAAAGTTCTACCAAAAAATAAATAAAGAACCAAAAAAGTTCAAAATATATCTTGTTTCAGCAGGACTTTCTTAGGACTAACGTACTAAAAGTACTTTACCTACTTTACCTACTAGGTATGAGTACTTATACCTAATGAAATAGAAGTAAAGTACCAAAAAAGTTCGAAATACGTTCTGTTTCAGCAGGATTTTTTTAGGAATAAGGTACTTAAAGTACTTTACCTACTTTACCTACTGAAATAGAACTAATGTACCAAAAAAGATCAAAATACGTCCTGTTTCAGCAAGAATTTTTTAGGACTAACGTACTAGAAGTACTTTAGCTACTTTACCTGCTGGGTATAAGTATTTTACCTACTGAAATAGAACTAAAGTACCAAAAAAGTTCAAAATACGTCCTGTTTCAGCAGGAATTTCCTAGGACTAACGTACTAAAAGTACTTTACCTACTTTACCTACTAGGTATATGTACTTTTATCTGTTGAAATAGAACTAATGTACCAAAAAAGTTTAAAATACTTCTTGTTTCAGCAGGACTTTTTTAAGGACAATGTGACGGAAATTCCCCACTTATTTTTTTTTTAATTTTGACAAGTGCTGATAGGATTTATGTCCCCAAAAGTACTGCTGAAGTAGGCCTAAAGTACTAAAAGTACTTACCAAGTTTAACTGCTTGGTACAAGTTCTTTTACCTATTGAAATAGAACTAAAGCATTATTCTTGTCCCTGTTTGGTCTTTTAAATCTGCCATAAGAAAAGTTGGTGCCCAATTATTGAATTGTCTCGTATCCAGTACTTTAGCTTCACTTTATCCGGGATCCCAATAGGATCCTAATGCGAGGTTTTCTTCACTCTTGCTATTAGCAAAATTCTCTACTCTCGCACCAAATCACGCATCCACAACAAACACTCATAGTTGTTAAAGGGATGAGAGGAAAAAAATCGAGTAAAAAAAAAATAACAGCAAGGAAAAAGAGATCAGGAGAGAAAAAGAGAGAGTGAGAGAGATACGTACGTACTCGTGGCTTCGACGATCTTAGCGCCGATCTTCTACCCTACGATGCCGTAACGTTTGCTTTTTTAGTAACTTTTACTTTTTTAGTAACTTTTACTTTTTATTATTACTTTACATAGGAACGTTTTGTCAGACCGCCTCGACGTCTTCGTTTCTTCCGGTCGCTCTTTCCAACTTCACGATCGGCTGTTCTCTATCCCGCCCTTCCCGAACCTTCCCAACGAAATCGGGAACACTTTAATAGTTTTTCTTCTTAATTAATTTTTTTCCTAATCAGAGGAACTTTAGTGAGCGCGGTCAAACTGCTCGAAGGTTATAAAAATAAGAGCCAAGGGCCTGATGCACTGATAACGAGGATTTTTTCTCTTCTTTTGGTCCTTCGGCGGGACTCGATCGACAGTCAGTTTCTGAGCCACCGGGACGAACAGAGTCGAGATCTTCTTCTCTCTCGTTGAATGCCGAAGTACTTGTCGATAGGGAGACCAATTTCGAAAGTATTGTTTCCGGATCCCAGTTTTGAATCCATCTTGATCAGGTAGGTCTAAAATTTAGCCCCAGCAAGCGCAGTCATCTGGAGATGTTTTTGTCGTTTGTCATTATTGTTGTCCTGGTTTCCTTGTTGAAGAGTTGTGCTTTCAGCGGCAGCTCTAGCAGCTAGGAGAGTGATCTGGTTCACCACGTCTTCCATTTCGTTTATCAGTGGATTTGCCTCACCGGATGGAATTTCAGAGTCAGGATTGTTCTCCAACTGTTGATGGTTCTCCAATCGCGGACTATTCTCCACTTGCTGATGGTTCTCCACTTGCTGTTGGTTCTCCGATCGCAGATTGTTCTCCAATTGCTGATGGTTGTCCAATCGCGGTTTGTTCTCCAATTGCTGATGGTTCTCCGATCGCTGATTGTTCTCCAACCGCACATTGTTCTCCAATCGCATACTGTTCTCCAATCTTGAACTTTTCTCCACTTTCGGATTGTTCCCCAATATTTTGGCAACTTGATTAGCTTCCAAACGAGTTCGATGTTGGATCGTCTCCAGATGACGTCTTATTTCGATGATGCTTCCGTAAGTCCTGGTGGAAGCGCCGCTGTCGCAGAGGGAGCAGGAAAAGCGGGGCTGAACAAGACGCAAAGCGCCGCGACGCTGCTGGTTCCCTAGGTAGCAGGAACGTTGATGAGCAAGTAAGGTCGTCTCCTGGGGATAAGCTCTTTCACATCTGCGACAGACCAAGCAGATTTCGGTTTCGATTTCGCGGCAGTAAGGAGGTAAGTCATCAACACCTCCAGGAGGTGGTAATCGAAGTGTCTCTAGTCCAGGATGGCTTGGGTCTTGCTGGAGGAAGGCTTTCATCAAGGATCGTGGAACTTGAACCTGGGTTCCACCTTCCATTTGCAGCGACATTAGACCCTCACTGGTGATGCCGCTCAAACCTGAAGCCGCTACTGAAAGCAAACCAAAAAAGTGGGTTTTAAGACAATGTGGTTAATGGAGCTTTGGTGTATATTATGGAATTAGTTCAATTTTGTAAAATTAATAAGGTATCATTACATGGGGTAAAGGGAACAATTAGCGACGGGGAATCAATTGTCGAGGAAGCAGTTGATTTCTTTTAACATAAATCTTAAGTATGTTTTTTTAGTAGAAGTCATTAAATAAGTCTCAGTTGAGCTTCTGAATATAAAAATTAGGCGTACGTGCAAAAATAGAGAAAACAGAAAAAAAATTTTTTTTGAAATTGGGCAGTAGGATCCTTTTTCGTAATTGGTTCCGTTACCCTATATTAACAGCGAGCGCACTTTTTTGTACGGAGTTCAGCATACCCTAAAAATTATCAAATTTTCTTCGGAGACGGTCCAAATTGGAGATCTTGGCGTGTCGAAATGCATTACAAAATCAAATTTTCTATGTTATAGAGATGCTTTTTGTTGAGATGAACCTAAATTCAAAAAACTAACTTCTCAACTGAAGAGAAGATTAATGCCAATCTTAGGTGCTAGGCAGAAGACAAATATCCCGAATTGGATGATAAATAAAAAACACGCCCGTTTCGATGGGCCAACAGGTTTCGAGGTGTCTTATTAATAGTAGATGAGACCGGAAGGTTTTAATCACGCAACTAGTGGGCACCAAAAGACATCAAATTGCGACTTTCTCTCAGAATCAAAGGCTTATCAAATTACTTATGTAGGAATTTGTTCGCATTCACGCTTCTATCCCGGTCCGGATGTCCACCAAGCCACTAAAACTTCTTTTGCATAATTACGAACCATTCACTCTGACTCAGTCCTGAGTCTTTAATTATAGTTAAATGACACCTTTACTGGTTTCTCGAAAGATATCGGTTCTAATTGACCCCAAGTATACAGTATCGTCCAGGAGTATGAGGCCACCTACAAACTAGCGATTAAAAACATGCACTCACTTCTCGCATGACATATTTGGAACAAAATGAGATAAAACAATTTTTTTTAAAGAGCATTGGAGAGTTTATTGAACTCCGCGTCAAATAAACGATGTTTGAAGTATTTTTGGTGAATAGAGACAAAAAAGAGGAGAGTATAAGGACACAAAACTACCGATTAAAAACATGCACTCATTTCTCGCATGATATGTTTCGAACAAAATGACTCACCTTTATCGGTTAAAAATTGTATTGTTTAGTTGTAAATTTGATTCTTTTGTTGGAAATTCATAATTATGAGAAAGTCATTATTTTTGCTCAAAAATTCAAGTGTTTTCTTGATAACTTGTCATTTTGGTTTGAAGATTCACCAATTTGGTTGAAAATGACCTTTTTTGTTGAAAATTCATATTTGCGGGTTAAAAATAAAACTGTTTTGCAGAAAATTCACGTTTTTAGCTTGAATATTCAATAGTATAGTTGGAAGTATTTTCTCTTTTAACTGAAAAATCATACTTGGTTGGAAGTTGAACTCCTTTGTTACAAACTCACTTTTTTAGTTGAAAATTCCACTGCTTAGTTGGAGATTCATCTCTTTGGTTGAAAATTTAATTAATTTGTTGAATATTCTTTTTTTTCAAAATTCGACTATTTTGTAGAAACTTTGCATTTTTGTCTTAAAAATTCAACAGTTTAATTAAGATTTTTGTTCTCGCTCAACTAGAAAATCCTTCTTGGTTGAGAATTGAACTTTTTTTTTGGAAGATTCTTCTCTTTGGTTGAAAATTTAACTATTTTGTTGAAAACTCGTTGTATGTTTTTAAAAATTTACCTTTTTTAATTGAAAATTTAACTATTTGGTTGAAAATTCAATTATTTTGTTGAAAATTCGTTTTTTTGGTGAAATAATTTTCTAAAGCGATGAATAAGTATTCCAGGTTTGATTGAAAACTTATCTTCACTTAGTCTTTTTGGATTAAAAATTCTAATTCATGTTCTGGTGAAAATTCTACTATTTGTATAAAAATTAAATTTTTAGTCGGTGATTTCTTTTTTCAGACTTAGAATTCAACTGTTTTATAGAGACTTCACCTTTTGGCTTGAAAATTCAACAATTTGGTTGAAATTTCAACTTTTTGGTTAAAAATCCAACTGCTTGATTGAAAATTATTCTGTTGAAGAATTTTTGTGTGGTTGAAAAAGAATTTTTTTACTGTTTCTTGGGCTTATTTGAAAGAGGAGATTTCAAGGATTATTATTCGCGGCTTTTAATTTTACTATCAATTTCCTAGATTTTGCTAGAAGTTGAAGTTGAATCATGAAAGTTGGCAAAAATCAGAAGTTAGGTTGGTCTTTCTCACTCAATAACTAAGTCTTTATTCTTCAAAAATACTTGAAAGGTAGCTTATTTGACGCGAAATTGAATAACTTTTCTAAAGTTTTTTTTTTAAATTATTCTATCTCATTTTGTTCCGAACATATCATGCGATGAGTGCACGTTTTTTGTCGTTAGTTTTATATCCTCATAGTGTGCTCCTTCTTTTTTTTCTATTCATTAAAAATACTTTAATCAGGGCTCACTTAAGGTAGATTTCAATAACCTTTCTAATGATTTTTTATCAATTATTCTCCATTTTGATCCACTTTTCGTGTTTATTCATCAAAAATACTTCAAGCAGTCCTCATTTGACGCGGAATTGATTAACCTCTTTAATGAATTTTTAGAATTATTCTATCTCATTTTGTTCAAAACAGTTCATGTGAGAAGTGAGTGCACGTTTTTGATCGCTCGTCTTGTAGGTGTCCTCATACTTCTGAACAGTACTCTAAAAATTGTAAACAAGATTTTTTCATTGACATTTGGCTCTAGAATTGCTTATTCTCATTAATTAAATTCTCTTAAAGTTAACCGTGACACGAACTAACTCGGAATAGACAACCTGTCCGTTTAGACCAATGTAATTGATTTGTACCGACTTCGTTGTCATAATAATGTCCGAGCATATAACCGGAGGGAAATTTATGTGGAACCTGTTTTGCCTTGAGACAGGTAAATTGGTAGTTATTAGTCTGTCCGGAGGCAATGCGCATTGACGGTATAATTTCTCGCCGCGGAATTTCGCGAAATACTGCAGCGGATCTTGAAAAAATCTTATTAAGAAATTCAATTAAAGTCGGAAAGTGATTTAACTCGGGAAGGATGAGGCTCGATTGAAACCACCTTCACGAATCACATTAGCAGACTTGAACCGATGCGATGATAGAAGATGGGCTACGTCTACGGCTACGGCATTTCCGCCTTTGATTAAAAGACTTCCGGTTCGTTGCGATGGTGAAACCTCTTTCGGAAAGGTCTCTAATCAAAAATTTATATTATAATCATTATAGGCTCCTGATTTTTATGTTTCTGTAATTAAGAATCTATATCTCTTTTCTGGATCTAATAGTGTCAACCTGTTTTCCACGATTTTACAGATAGTGTTGATGTGGAAAATTGAATAAGGTTGAATAATAAGAAATGAAGAAAATATCATTCATCAAATAAACAATTTATTACTTGTTGCGAATTTCCACATCAAAAAAGTATAAAATATTTTAAAGTATAAAAGTTCTTTGAAATATAACGAAATCTTAGGAATCGATTTTGTCATCTCTCACTTTTTGGTACACCTTAATTTAAGCCCATTTCTTGCATTAAAAGAGTAGTCCCTCGAATTATTAAAATTCTTGAAATTTCAATGTAATCTTTTGAAACAAAATGAAATCCTCTAAATTCAGATGCCATCCTCTGAATCAAAATAAAAGCCTTTTAATTATGAGAATATCCCACAAAATAAAATGAAATCATTTAAATTTAATTAAAATCCTTGAATTATATAGAAATTCTTTGAGTCAAAATGAACCCCTTGAATTATAATGAAATTCTTTGAATTCCAACGTGATACTTTGAAACAAAAATTAAACTCTTTGATTTTTAAGGAAATTCTCTGAATTTACGTGAAATCCTCTGAATCAAAATGAAACCTCTTTAATTATATGAAAATCTTTTTAAACAGATTTCTCTGAATTAGAATGAAATTCCTTGAATTATAATGAAATTCTTCAAATTTCATTGTAATCCTTTGAAACCAAATAGAATCCTCTGAATTCAAATAAAATTCTTCAAATCATAAAAAAATCCGCTTAGTTTCAATGCCATCCTTTGAATCAAAATGAGATTCTTTGAACTAAAAGAAAATCCTTTTAATTCCAATGAAATCCTTTGATTCTAAATGAAATCCCTCGAATTAAAAAAAAACTTCTAATTGAAACAAAATCTTTTGAATCGAAATAGAAACCTTCAAACTGTAAGGATATAATCCAAAATAAAATTAAATCCTTTGATTTATATAGAAATTCTCTGAAATTCAATGAAATCCTTTATATCGAAATGAGATCCATTGAAATATAATGAAATTCTTTAAATTTCAATGCAATCCTTTGACATCCTTCCACAGATAAATAAAGTTTTTAATTAAGAATTTGGGTCTTGCTTCAAGTCGAACAATAGGCTTACTTGTCTTATTTTAAGACAAAAACTGATTTAAGCCTAACTTTAAGACTAAAAACTGGCTGAAATTAAGGTGTAACGAAAACAAGCCGTAAGAAAAACAAGACTTTTTCTGTGTTGAATCAAAATGAAATCCTTCGAATTATAAAGACATTTTCTAAATTCCAGTGTCATATTTTTTAATTAAAATAAAAACTTCTGATTCATAAGAAAAGCATCCAAAATAAAATTAAATCTTTTGAATCAAAATGCAATGTTTTGATTCCTGAGGCAAACCTATGAATTTCAATGAAATCCTTTGAATATGAAAAAATTGTTCAAATTGCAATGTCATTTCTTGAATCAAAATGAAAACTTTTGATATATGAGGAAACCCTCTTAATTCAAAAGAAATTCTTGAAATCAAAATGAAATGCTTTGATCTATATGGCAATCCTATGAATTTCAATGAAATTCTTTGAATTATATAGAAATACTCTAGACAATGAAATTCTTTGAATTAACCTGAATATTCAATGAGACTTGAAGGATTTCAAGAGATTTCAATGAGTTAAAAAAATTATGGTGCACATAAAAAAATGCATAGAATTTCATGGGCTTTCACAATTTTTCAATTGATTATGTCGGATTAAACACGCTTGGACATTTTTTGTCATATCTCTGGAACCCTTAAAGACTTCTTGAGTTTTCTTGGCTTAAATGAAAGAAAAAATTTCAAAGATTAGGTCCTGTAAATTTAAGATGTTTTTTAAAAGTTTCCTAGGTCATGGGAAGAGTTGAAGTTGCGGTACAAAATCCGAGAAATTCTTGGCTGACTGAAACTCGACTCAGACATGCTTGGACGTTTTCAGTCATATCTCTGGAAACCGTAGAGATTTCTCAAGTTATCTCGGCTTAACTTGAAGATAAGATTTCAAAGATTAGGTCCTGTGAATTTTAGATTCTTGGTACAACTTGTGTAAGTCATAGCATGAGCTGAAGTTTTAGTACAAAATCCGAGAAATTCTCCCCCAACTGAAACTCGACTCAGACATGCTTGGACGTTTTCAGTCATATCTCTGGAAACCGTAGAGATTTCTCAAGTTATCTC
>JAUMHM010000031.1:69838281-69851367 GCA_032362435.1 Melikaiella ostensackeni
GGCTTAACTTGAAGATAAGATTTCAAAGATTAGGTTCTGTGAATTTCAGATTCTTGGTACAACTTGTGTAAGTCATAGCATGAGGTGAAGTTCCAGTACAAAATCCGAAAAATTCTCCCCTGACTGAAGCTCGACGTAGACACGCTTGGACATTTTCAGTCATATCTCTGGAGCCCGTAGAGATTTCTTAAGTAATCTCGGCTTAGCTTGAAGTTGAGATCTTGAAGATTAGGTCCTGTGAATTTTAGATGTTTTTCACAAACTCCCTAGGTATTGGGACGAGTTGAAGTTGCAGTACAAAATCCGAGAAATTCTCCTCGACTGAAATTCGACGCAGGCACGCTTGGACATTTTCAGTCATATCTCTGGAACCCGTAAAGATTTCTTAAGTTTTCTCGGCTTGAATTATAGATAATGTTTCAAAAATTAGGTCCTGTGAATAGGAAGGTGATTGCATTTCTTGAAAGTAAAGGAAGGAAGCATATAAGGTCAGCTGTAGAAAATTGTTTTCCAAGGCGATTTGATGGGTTGACAGGTTTACGCAGTGACGCGCGTGGGTATCGTCGTGTACCAGATGAGAGTCGTTACGAGGCAGGAAGTGTTAATGATACCCCTGCTCATTCGCTGGACGCTCGCCTGTAATTATCCGGTGAGAGAAGAGAGGATGTTACTCGATTCTCTGATCGCATGGCCATATTCTCTCTGTCCTCTTCAATTAATACTTATTAAAGTCAAAGGCGTCCACTAGTCGAACTCTCAAGCCCTTCAATGTGTAGCTTAAATAAAAAGATCTTACTAAAAACATCAACGATACAAAAAACTTGTCTGAATACAACTTTATTTTTATAACACCCCATGATTTCGCCCCATTTTCATACCTGTGGAGCAGGACCACAAACTTGCTTCTCGAGCAGTATGATTAGAAAGTACTTTTTACTCCCTAGGGAGTAGAAAAATGACGTCAGCGAAAGAATATAGCTTATAATCATCTTAGAGTGAATATCTTGTTGGTGACAGCAAAGATATTATAAACCAGATGCGAAGCCGAACAGACGACGCGAAAGTTTTCGCCTTGAAGGACATCTAGTCACGAAACGAGTAAGCGAGAGAGGAATAATCTCCTTCTCTTTTTTTCTTGTACGAAATTAAGTTACCCACGAAGTTCTTAGAGGCAGCACTTGTGATGCGCCGCATCAATGTTTATAATATCTTTGGTGACAGTCATGTCAGGGATAGTATAGCAGAAAGTGTCGCCGTCCGCGGAGGCTGTTGGAATTGCTAAAGCTAAACTCGCATTTCGTTTCGGTCAAAATCCAAAATGGCGGAGCTAATATAACGGACTTCATTTGTAAAACATAACCGATTTGATTCAGAAATGCTACTCGAGGGTTTTTTTTGGCGCTTATTTCAAATCCAAAGTCAACGTGGCAAAATTCGAAATAGCGGATCCAATATGGTGGACCAAAATGTTAAAATACGACCGATTTAACTAAAAATTGCGAAGTTGGGGTTTTTTGGATCGCTGCTTTTAAATCCAAAGTGAAAATTTCATAATTCAAAACGGCGGATCCAATATGGCAGACCAAAATTATTAAGCAAAACCGACTTGACTAAATATTGCTACTCGGGGGCATTCGTGTCACTGATTTCAAAGCCAAGTCAACATTTCAACATTCAGAATGGCCGATCCAATATAGGGGACCAAAACCGTAAGGAAAAACCGATTTGACTAAAAATTTCCACTCGGAGGTTTTTCGGGTCGCTGATTTCAAATACAAAACGTAAATTTCATAATTCAAAATGGCGGATCCAATATGGTAGACCAAAATTATTAAACAAAACCGCTTTGACTAAATATTGCTACTCGGGGGCTTTTGTGTCGCTGATTCCAAAGCCAAATTCAAAATTTTAACATTCAGAATGGCCGTTTCAATATGGCGGACCAAAATCGTACGACAAAACCGTATTGACTAAAAATTTCCACTTGGTGGTTTTTCGGGTCGCTGATTTTAAATCCAGAGTCAAAATTTCAAAATTCGAAATGGCGGATCAAAATTGTAAAAACTATTTTTGCAGTACTTTGTCTGAAAATAGCGCGACTTTCAAAATTTTTCAACACATATATTCTTAGTAATAGTTTCTGGTATAAAACAAGATTCGATTATTCGACAAATTTTTAAAAGTTTAATCAAAAACGCAGAAAAGAATAATTAAACCACCAAAGAGATCAGTAAACTGAATTAATGTAGCGTTTATAACTTTAGAGTAAGTATGAGATGAAAACAGTAGAAAAAAGTTAAAACAAAATAACATTGTAATTACTAATTTGACAATCAGAAAATTGTAATTGAATAAACAAGAGAAATTCACGCAATCGTAGTCAACCTTGAAGATATACCTGGTGCCAGATACGAAACGTTGGGTGATTGTTAAAACATTATGTACTCGTATATTAACTTGCGTGTTGAAGGAAACTTATGCTAATGAACCTACTGTAGCTGGGTCTTTGGTAGAAATAAGATATGCTTTAAAACACCTATGAACTAAGATCATTATTATTGACTCTGGATTTGAAATCAGCGACCCGAAAAACCCCTTGAGTGGGAATTTTTGTCAAATCAGTTTTTTATTTACCGCTTTGGTCCAGCATATTGGAACCGCTATTTGAAATTTTCAAATTTTGACTTTGGATTTCAAATCAGCGATGCGAAAAACCCCCGAGTAGCAGTTCTTAGTCAAATCGCTTTTATTTTACAATTTTCGGTCCGCCATACGCCATACGCCATGCGATACGCTATTCTGAAGTTTGAAAATTTTGACTTTGGATTTGAAATCAGCGTTCCGAAAAACCAACCGAGTAGTAATATTCAAACAAATTAGTTTTGTTTAAAAATTTTTGTCCGCCATATTGGATCCGCCATTTTGCATTTTGGAATTTTGACTTTGGATTTAAGGCTAGCGACCGAAAGAATCCCAACGCAGCAATTTTTAGTAAAATCAGTTTTGTTTTAAAATTTTATTCCGCCGTATTGGATCCGACATTTTTAATTTTGAAATTTTGAATTGGATTTGAAATCAGCGACTCGAAAAACCCCCAAGTAGCAATTTTCAGTCAAATTGGTTTTGTTTAACAATTGTAGTCTGCCATATTGGCTTCGCCATTTTGGATTTTTATCTAAATTAATTTTCATGTCAGATCCGGATTGAGCATGCAAAAATCTATATGGAAACATGTATAATACATCAATTGTAAAATCTAAGCGTCCGTGGTATTGAAAAAACTATTTTTTTACCAAAAATTCCAATTTTTATCATAGATAATCAAGATCAAACAATTTTTTTTATGGCTCTCTGCATAATTTACGACTTTGAGACAGAATTTCAAAAACGGTCCTCTGTGCGTCGTAGAAATGAAAAGATCTCTCCTTAGTTATTTATACAAAATTTCTCCAAATTTTCCTCTCAAATTCAATTCTACAGCATTTTTAACCATTCATTCGATACTTCTAACCAATCAATGTTAATTAGTGCTTTTTTTACTACTTTTTGGATGAAATTTATACATAAATACTATAAATTAAATACATATGAAAATAATCCTTATAAAAGATTTCAATTTTCAGATCAAAATTTTTACTTAGAGTCTTAGATCAGGCGCATTTTACATTTTAAAAACTAAAACTAGACTGAAATTAGACTGTTCTTTAAAAGGTGGGAGACATTATTGAAGAAAAGAATTTAAAAAGTTATTGAAGAAAAAACAAAATTGACTGACGATCGGAATAAGAAAAGAATAAACATAAATCAATTTGATCAATCCTCTTCTATATGATTTTTTTAAATGAAAAGAATTTATTGCTACGCAACGATGATATATTTTTATTTAAAATTCATATACAGTTAACCGAGGTTATTATGGATCATTTGGGGGTAAATATGAATCAACGTTCATACTCTATAAATTTACGATTACTTTTTTTTTGTAATAAGACTTTCGGAACATTTTGTATACAATATTTTCAGGGTATAGAGTAAAGTCCAATTAAGAAAAAAAAATTCTTCCGAGTAGTAGTAGCCTTGATCCATAATTACTCACCGTAATCCATAATGACCCCAACTGACGGTATACATTTTTCGTATACGTTGAATGTACGTTCTTCAGCAATAAATATTTTATTAGATACATTTGTATGATTCAATTATTAATAATTAAACGCCATGGTTACGCGTAACAAAATTTCGGTACAAATAGCCAGATTTTTTTTCGATACGAATAACGGGACCTGGAAAAGGAGGGTATTCGTATCGAAATTTCGGTATACAAATATCTGGAATTTTGTGGTACGTGTAGACACTGACATTAATAAATTCAATTTTATATCATAAAATCTTTACAATTTCACAAACTAATGATAATATTATGAATTCTGGAAAAATACCCTAGAAAATTATAGCAAACACCTGCAGTTTAAATTTGATATCAGTTCAACGGATAAATTTGGCTGCACCTATGCGCAAAGAGGAAAAGTTCAACTCTTTAGGATAAGATGTATAACATTTATTGAACTATTAAAGATATTATAGTATCGCGCAGCTACAGTTCAAATTTTACTTTAATTTACAAAACTATTGAAGATATTACAAAATCCTAAAAAATAGCACTAGAGAATATTACCGTGCATCTACAATCAAAATTTTACGTTAATTGGACAAATAGATCGTGCTGCAGCCATGCGCAAACATAAAAAAGATTAAATCTTTATGATAAAATATACAATATTTTTCAAGCGATTGAAGATATCACAAAATCTTTAAAAATAGCACTGAAGAATATCACCGCATACCTATAGTTAAAACTTTACGTTAATTGTTCTAATATTATATATTTTGTTTTAGCCATGTGCAAAGATGAAAAATGCCATTTTTTATGATAAGACATACACCAAATTTTGAGCTGTTGAAGATATTAGAAAATCCTAAAAAAAAGCACCACTTCCGTCCTAGTGAAGAAAGTTGCTATCTACAGTTTGCCGTAAGAGCTGTCTTGCTGCAGTCTTCAGTGCCACAATATTCCTTACAGGAGGATGCAACTTTCTTCATCAGCACGACAGACTAAAGAATATTATCGCTTAAATACAGTCAAAATTTTACGTTAATTGGACTAATAGATTTTGCGGTAGTAAAATCGGTTAAAAATTGAGCCGTCATCTCAATAAATGTGGAATATCCGTTAGTGATGCCGTTCAAGAAGGAAAATGTCAAGGCGGAGGCCAAGAAAAGCAAGGTAGGGTAACTCCAGGTCTTGAATTTCAAAACAGTTTAAGGCGGCTAAAATTCAAGGCCTTGAAAAGCGAGGCCTCATCTTGGGCTCACCTCGAAGGCTTGCATTTCTTTCGCAGATGTGCATCTTTCCTTCGCCGAACCGACCGCATGGCAAGGGGGAATAAATTTTTGCATTCGCGGGACGATTGTAGGGGGGAATTTAAAACTTTTTTGTACAAATTACATACAATGGCAATCACGAAAACTTGTAGATTCCGAATATTCGATTTTGATATCGCTAATTGGAAAACTAAAAAAATTATTTCGTTATCTGGGCCAGCTAGCTGGCAAAAGGCTCCTGCTAGGAAGGGTCAGGTTAGCCAGGATCTTAGGGATTTTAATTGAATGATAGGCGTTCGCACTGCCGCTAGTGAAAAATCAAGCCTTTGAGAGAAACCCAAAACAAGGCCTTGGTTTTGGAGTCTTCAACATTTTCGAGCCAAATCCAAAACAAGAAATTCGAGGCGGCAGGTGTCTCGTCTTGTCTTGATGCTTGATATATCTCGCCCGATGGCAATACTAAATTATCCATACAGACATAGAAATTTAGCACGGACGTATGCCACTTGAGTGTCGAATGATCTCGAAGTCGGTAAGGTAGGAATCATGGTCCAGAACTTTTGCCTATCTACTGTAATGAACGTACTTCCTGAAGGGATTAGCTCTCTGAAGCATCTAAATTTGTCCTCATAAACCGCCTTCCATAATGACGAAACCTCCATAGTACCTTAATCATATAATTGGGCTTGAAGTCATTTCTATATTCATTGAGACAATTTTTAACCCAATTCAATGTACCCTAATGTTTAATTTTTGATGGGCTCCATCTGATCTTGTTAGGATGGGTGAAAAATAATAAGGAAGAGTATAACTAATGCGTAGTGTTGCAGTTAGACAGCGATCCGTGTGACACCCTTGAAACAATCGGGACAATTGAAGAGGGGGTTATTACTCTTAATGAGCACTCGTTATTCCTTTGAGTGGCTTTGATTTGTCCTCCCAAAGAGGACAAGTCTTCTCTCCGTTTCATCTCTGGAACGATCGCACGCATGACATGATCATTGTGATCATATATGTGTGTGTGTGTTTATGTGCATTTTATGCGTGTGTGTGTTTGTGTGTGTGTGTGGGACATTGTCACTTTACACGATCAGCTTGTTCGTTTTCTTAGAGAGGAGAGCAGCTCATTTGCGTATGGATTGAGATAGTAGTACTACGGTACCACCTCAACCAGTGTTTTTGTTTAAATGTGTGACCGCGCATAAGAAATCCTGATTAAGCCGCTCCCAAAAACCAGAGGTTCTCAGAAATAATCATTTCTTCCTGATTCAATTATAAATTTATGAATAATTTCTTTTTGAATTTTTTTTTTTTTTAACATAAACTCAAAGTCATGTTGTGTAAAGGAACGTCTATTAAGAATGCGTCTATTAAGATTCTTGTGACCCCAACCCCTTCTTCAATAAGATTTTATATTTTCACTCAATATATCAACAATTTATAAATTATTTTCACTGTAGAATAGATTTCAAAACATTTTCAGTAATTTGAAAGGATTTTACGGTATTTTAAGATATTTCAAAGAACTACAAAGTATTTCAAAGAATCACAAAACTTTACGAAATAACGAGATTTTCAAAGCTTTCAAACGATTCCAGAGGATTACGTAAGGTTTCACAGATTTTAAGTGATGTTAAGAGATTCCACGCATTTGAAGAGATTACCTAGCACAATTTCAGAGAGAATCTCAATTTTTCCAGGGCTCTTATAATATTTTTAGGGACTTTGAGAAGTTCAATCAGGTTTTAAAATATTTTACGGGATTTCAAGAGATACCGAAGAGTTTCGACGCATTTTTAGGGATTTTAAGGGATTAAGAACGATATCCGGGGATGACAAAGATTTCAAGAGATTTCGAAATATTTCAAAAGAAATCACAGGATTTTAAAGGATTCTAAAGGATTTCAAGAAATGCCAAAGTATTTTCACGGATTTTGAAGGATATCAGGGAATTTTAATTGGATTTCGAAGATTTGAAGGGATTTGAAGGAATTTCATAAGATGTCAAAAGTTGCAAAGATTTCAAAGGACTTCATGAGATTTTAACGAATCTTAAGAGGCTTCAAAGATTTCAAAACATACCCATGGATTTTAGCGGATTTCGAGGAATTCTTTTAGCTCTTGAAAGATTTTAATGGATTTTTAAACATCTCAAGGGATTTCAAGATATTTGGAAAGATTCTCACGGACATTAAAGTTTTCAAATTATTTTAAGGAGATTTCAAAAAATTCAAGATATCTCGTAATACTTCGAAATATTTCACGGGATTTCAAGGATTTCAACCGATTTCTAGATATTCTTATGAATTTTAAAGGAATATGAGTAATTTTTATAGGATTTTGAAGATTTCGAGCGATTGCGAGGATTTCAAAAAATTTTGCGGAATCTCAAAGAATTTTAAGAGATTCCGGGGATTTCGAGAAATCAGGTAATACTTCGAAATATTTCATAAAAATTTTATGGATTTCAGCCGATTTTTAAAGAGTTTTAGGCACTTTCGATGATTATAAGGGATTTTTATGAGCTTTTGAAGATTTCAAGTGATTTCAAGGATTTCAAAAGATTTCGCGAAATCTCAAAGAATTTTAAGGTATTCGAGGGGATTTTAGGAGATTGTAAAATATTTCAGAAGAGGTCACGGGATTTCGTAGGATTTTTAAGACCTCAATCAATTTTAAAGGGATTTCAAGGATTTCAAGGGATCTCGTGATACTTCGAAATTTTCATGGAATTTTAAGGATTTTAGCCGATTTATAGAGATTTTTAGGGACTTTGAAGGTTTATAAGCGATTTTTATGGAATTTTGAAGATTTCAAGCGATTTAAAGAATTTCAAAAGATTTTGCGGAATCTCAAAGAATTTTAAGGGATTCCAAGGGATTTTAAGAGATTACGAAATATTTCGAAGGAGTTCACGGGATTTCAAAGGATTTTAAAGATTACAATCAATTTTAAAGGTATTCCCAAGATTTCAAGCGATTCTAAGGATCTCAAAAGATTTCACGGGCCCTCAAAGAATTTTCAAGGGATTCTAAGAGACTTTAAGAGATCTCGAAATATCTCCAATTTTAAAAATTGAAATCATAGCGATCTTGGTTTGTATTCTTTTTTTTATTCTTAACGTTAAATGTAATATCTTAAAGTAATGGTAATGGTTACAAATATTAATATAGAGTTCTTAATTTTCATGTTGAATGCTGAATTTTTAAGTTTTCCCTTTCATAAGTTTTAGTTTTGCAATTGAAATTGAAGTGGTTGAGTTTTGAAAGGTATAATTAAAAATTTGAAAATTGTTCACTTATCAACGATTCAAATTTATTTAAAATAATTGAAATTTCAAAGAGTTCAAGTAAAAAAAAAGTTTTAATATCACATTTTTGGGTAATTAACAATTTTTTCAGTTTCAAATGAAGTACGGATTCGTTTAATTTTCCGTAGTAGAACTTTTTTCATTTTTTATCTTTTTAGAATAATTTAATTTTAAAGATTATAATTGGAAATTTTTCCATTTTGAACGGTGAAAATGATGGTGAATTTATTTTTTAATCTTACATTAGAAAAATTTGTCTAATCAATTTTAACGATGAATTATATTTTCTTAAATGTAATAACGATTTAAAATTCTATAATTTCAAAAGTTTTCACTTTTGAACGTTCAATTTGGTTTCCAAAATTCAAAACAAAATTGTTCAATTTTAAACGCTTTGAATAAGAAATGATACAATTTCAACTCCTTTCTAATGAACTTGTCTTTAGAGCTTCTGATTAGGAAATTTTTCATTTCAAACAATCTCAATTTCAAATTATTTGATTTCGAGCGCTTTTATTTAGAAATAATACAAGCTCAATTCCTTTTCATTCCATTCATATTCGAAATATTGTACCAAAATTTTACTTAATCTAAAATTGTTTGGTTTGAAACCTTTTTATTCAAAATCGTTCAATGCATTTTTTTCAATTTCAAACGCTTTCATTTGAAATTATGAATTATTAATTATAGTTTCAAAATGCTTTAGACTCTGCATATTTAAAAATTTGTTCAATAATGAATTTTTTCATTGTTTATGTTTTTAATGTTAGGAAATGAAAATCCAAGTACGTGAACGCGAGCTTCGCGCGCTTGCATTTACTGCTAGTTGTTTAATGAATTATCCTCTTTACTTTAATCGATATAAATTAAAATAATATATATTTTTTCAGCCTAATTTGTTGGTCTATTTTACTCATTTTTAAGTGGTGAGAACCCCTGAGTGGGACATCGTCGCGACACATGCTGAAAATTTGTTCCCCGGAAATTTACGAGCGAGTTTCCGTGTCAGACCCAGTATCGTGGGCCCTCCTTGTAAGTAGGTATATGCATGTATAATCTGACAGCAATAAACTCGAATTCGAAGGGCGTTTGATCTTAACTGGCCTTAGTTAAGCCTTAAAGGAATTTTAATGGAGACCGAAAAGAAAATTAGTGAATGAGAATCTACTAGAATCCCAAAATTATCTCCTAGAGTAAAAGTCAGTATTCGTGTGTGGTAAAACCGTGGGTGTAACTGTAGATATTTCGACCATTCTACTATCGAAAAAGATATTAAGCCAGGCATTAAAAAGGCTATAATTTTTACATTTTTATCAAACGTGAGAAAAAAGGTTCAGAGTTGTGAGACCATGAAAAAATTTAATATGTTATTGCATGTGAGGTGCGATATGAAAAAAGTGAGTGTCATAAAAGTAATGATAATCTTTAACGATCCGCCTTATATAGAGTAAATTTTCACCGAAAAAAATCATCAAACCTAGCGACTGAAAACATGCACTCACTTCTCGCATAATATCTTCGGAGCAAAATGTGATGGAGGAATTTATGAAAAATCATTAGAAAAGTTATTCAATTCCGCGTTAAATGAGCCCTGTTTGAAGCACTTTTGATGAATAGAGACGAAGAGGAGGATAACAATATAAGGAAATAAGACTAGTGATTAAAAACATGTACTCACTTCTCGCATGATGTGTTTGGATCGGTTTTTCTCACTCATTTGCATAGTTTCTATGCTCAAGAATACTTCAAACAGGACTCACTTGACGCGAAAATGAATAACCTTTCCAATGATTTTTTTACAAATTATTCTATCTCATTTTGTTTAAAACATATCATGCGAGAAGTGAATGCATGTTTCTTATCGCAAGTTTTGTATCCTCCTACTGTCTTCCTCCTTTCTGTCTATATTCATTAAAAATACTTCATATAGGGCTCCTTTGATGCGGAATTTAATAATCTTTCCAATGCTTTTTTATAAATTATTCTGTCTCATTTTTTTCCGAACACATCATGCGAGAAATGAGTGCATGTTTTTCATCTCTAATTTTGTGTCTTCACTCATCATACTGTCCTCCTCATTTTTATCTGTACATGGAGAAAATGTATTTGCTAGCCGTTACAAAAAGCGTTGTAAAAGTCGGACATAAAGGCTTTTCGAAAAATTTTAATATTTCTTTCGAAAACCTCTATAATCTGGACTGTAACGATTACCGAAGTCGGAGCGGACGCACTACGACTTTGGTAATCGTTACAATCCGGACGATAATCCTTACAGTCCACAATATAGAAGTTCTTGAAATAAATATTAGAAGTTACCGAAAAGCCTTGATGTCCGACTTTTACCAAACTTTGGCATAATAATCTTTCTAATGCTTTTTTATGAATTATTCTATCTCATTTTTTTCCGAGCACATCATGCGATAAATGAGTTTTTTTTATTACTATTATCTCTCCTTTTGTAGGTGTCCTCACTTCTCATACTATCCTCCTCCTTTCTGTCTATATTCATTAAAAATACTTCAAATAGGGCTCATTTGATGCGGCATTTAATCATCTTTTCAATGCTTTTTTATAAATCATTCTATCTCATTTTTTCCGAACAATTCATGCGAGAAATGATTGCATGTTTTTTATGTGTAATTTTGTAGATGTCCTCACTTCTCATACTATCCTCCTCCTTTTTGTCTATATTTATTAAGAACACTTTAAATAGAGCTCATATGATGCAGAATTCAATCATTTTTCCAATGCTTTTTATAGATTATTCTATCTCAGTTTTTTTCGAACACATCATGCGAGAAATGAGTGTGTGTTTTTTATATAGAATTTTGAAGGTGTTCTCACTTCTCATACTATTCTCCTCCTTTTTGCCTAAACTCATTAAAAATACTTCAAATAGTGCTCACTCGACGCGTAGTTTAATAGCTTTTCTAACGCTTTTTCATAAGTAATTCTATCTCATTTTTTTCGAACATGTGCAAGAGGTAAGTGCATGTTTTTTTATGTCTAATTTTGTAGGTGTTCTCATATCTCATACTATCCTCCTTCCTTTTGTCTATATTCATTAAAAATAGTTCAAATAGAGCTTGTATTATCGTTTTATGTTTGGAGGAATAATTTCCTCAATTGCAGGGTTTTATTAAGCTTATTTTTTCGACAATGGCATATGTGATAATTATCTTTACTTTACTCGGTATCAAAATAAATTCGATACATCTTTGAGAAAACAGCTATGCTTTTTAAATGTGCCCGAGTTTTCATGTTATCCGGTGAAAAGCGCAGTTTTTCATGAATTTCATGGCTTAAGAGATTAATTTTCATATTTAGATTGATTAATAATAATTGAAGATTATTGACTATACTTGAGACGTGCAAATTTAATTGCAAATTGTCTTTATGTGACGGAAATAACCAAATTTTTAGGATTCTCATTTAGAATTATCCAGTTTTGAACTTTTCAATCATCGAAATTAATTTAAAATTTTCCAAATTTAAAGGAATAAACTTCAAAAGCGTCCCAAATGTAAGGATTTAAATATAAACGCGTTGAAATTTGACTGAATTCAATTATGAAAATATCCATATCCAAATGATTAATTGAAAGGAATCAGTTTTGAAAATCTCCGATTACAAGATTATAGTTTTACAATTTTAACGGATCCTGAATCAAAAAATTTTAATTTTATGAGACTAAATATGAAACGTCCAAAGTTTAAGGATCCAAATTTGAAAATGTCAAGACTTTAAGAATCAAAATTTAAAAGCGTCAAAATTTTATGGATTATAATTGCAATACCACTAAATTAAAGTAAATTCAAATTTGAAGACCGCATTTTTTTAAAGGCATTTAATTTTGAAAAATTACAAACTAGAAAGTGTCCTTATGTTTTAGGATCTTTATAGGAGCACACTGCATATTTTGCGTAGAAGAGCTATTTTAAATTTCAAATTATGCAAGTATACAAAATATAATATACTCTGAGATTTTTTTATAAATTCACTAATTTCGGGATATTGAAAATTCGGGTTCCAAATTTTCGGTAAGTATATAATTTCCTAAATTTAATAATTTCGGCAACTTTAAATTTCTGAACTCTTTAGTTGTCTTACTTTTATTTTCAGAACATTTTAATTTCATTAATGGAGATTTTCGGTAAATTGAAATTTCGGAAATTTTCATTTTTCGCTAATTTGCAATTTTGTTAATTATATTTTCGGTATTTTTCAATATTCGGAACTTCTATTTTTCGGCAAGATTATGTCATCTCGTTCAAACATTTCTGGTATATAAAAGCATACTTCTTTATCTCGCATATCATTACACAGCCACACAAAACAAAATCGTTTTTCGGGTCTGGAGGTCAGACCATGCTTACTATATGTTTTTGCGGTCG
>JAUMHM010000031.1:69863236-69889739 GCA_032362435.1 Melikaiella ostensackeni
CATCGGCTTATGTTTTGCATAAGATAAAAATTACGAGTGAAATACTGATTTAAAATCCCTTGAAATCCTTTAAAATACTCGGAAATACCCTGAAATTCCAGTAAATCGCTTGAAATCCTACAAAATCCTCTATAATTTAAGTTAGATTCAGAAAGGAGTCAGAATAAACGTTCTGCTCCATATTGAGGATTAACATCGAGAGGATGATACAAACTTTCGACATATATAAAATAAAACTTTAAAATACCAACAGAATTCACTTAAGAAGAGAATCAGAGATCATGATTCTAAGCACTACAGTGTGACTCTTATAAATATTGTTGAACAAATGGACTACTAATTGACCAATATGTATGATTGCTTCCTGATAAGGAGACCATAACGTCTGTGGAAATGTTGAATATTATTTATTGAATGAAGGATCTTTTTTACACCATCAAGTTCTTTTTGGTCTGAAGTATGTCATTTTACATCCACAAAATTTTTTATACCTATCTTATACCTTGTGTAACAGAATTGCATAAAAAGCATTTAAACTAGAAAATCATGTTTCCAAAGATCAGTATGAGCAACTATTTAGAGACAATTCTATAACAAGGGAAAAGAGGGAGAAAAAAGAAAGAGTTAACCAAACCCCTTTTTTGGAAATCTTTGTAAATACTTTTCATATTGTTCGAAACAACAAAACCCACATGTTCCGAGATACACACGATTAAGTTATTTCCAATGATAACTTCACAGGTGATTCAAAACAGGCAGTTCAAAACTTGATATCTCCAACTGGAAAATTAATTACTTTGCTGCTGTGTGTCAAATAATACGATTGCTCCACTTTCATAAGGATTAGGCAGATAATGAAAAGTGCTACACGTAGGGTAATGATTCGCCAACAATACTTATATTGCAATTTTGTGATCTTTTCACTTTTGCACTACGTGAACGAGAGACTGAAGTCGAATACAACTGAACACGAAGAAAACGTCGGCATGCAAGGGTACTATAGATCCCACAGTACCTATATTCTATGATAAATGTCATTCCAAGTCTCATCAATCCCGAATAACTGGTCCGAGAAGCCGAAAAATGTGGAACGCCCATTAGACTCAATAGGCACTTGTCAAATTTTGAACCTCCGACATCAACAGAGTTATCAAAAGTGCGAAATTGACCATTATTTTTTTGTACATTAGAACGCGATACAGAATCTGCAAAAATTATCCCGTATTGGCGTTTGATTGTAGATAACGAAAATAATAAAAACTCGATTTTGAAAAAAATGTCGCTTATAAACTTTTGAACTTCCATGCTTCAATTAATAGAAGTTTTTCAGCGAAATATATAATAATTTCTAATACTATAAAACTTTCTAATCATACTTATCCCAACACCCACTAAACAAAGCTCTTCACGAGGACCCATAAGGGCTTCCTTTACATCCATTCATCTTTTCATGCAAGCTCTTGTGTATCTACGACTCTATCTATCTCTTGGCTTAAGACCAATATTTTTCATGCTGGTATCCAGTTTGCTCATCATTCTCTGCAAATCATCGACTGATTCTGCTGTAACAATCCTATCATTTGCAAAGACCAGTCCACACACTTTCACTGCCCCGAGATCAACACCTTCTTCATCTAGAAGAGCCATTTTTTGATATTTGTCCATGTATATATTGAACATCCAGGATAACATAACGCAGCCTTGCCTAACGACCTGCCTAATATCAAAATCAATCGCTCAGTTGTCAGTTTACACTGACACTCGCTTTACTACAATTATATATTGCTTTAATTGCTTTTAAAAACCTACCATTCACTCCATACTCTCTTAGAACTTTCCAAAGTTCAGTTCTATCCACCTTATCGAAAGGTTTTTCAATATCAACAAATGCACAGAAAACTTGTTTCTTCACTCTCAAACTTTTTCCTGTGATCTATCTCAAGATAAATATCTGATTCGCACATGAACTTCCTGGCATAAATCCATATTGGACTTACCAGATCTTTCCTTTAGTAATTCCCATGACCTTCCCAATAAGTATTTTGGTAAATATTTTGCTCACAGTACTCAATACGCTAATCCCCATTAATACGCTAATCAGTCACCCTCATCACCCTTTCCCTTGTAGGCTAGAACAAAATTCGCATTTCTCCATCCTTACCTTGCCATTCTTTATTTTCTTAATTGCGGATTTAATTTCGCGGATATCGATCCTTATTTCACGACCTACAACGGCATTGTCTAGCGTATTTTCCTTTGTGTCACAGTTGTTATGCTCTATAGCTTGACCTCCATACAATTTCTTGAAAAAATCACTGCCACAGTCTTTCACCTTGTCCATATCCCATACTATTTTATCATCATCATTCCTAATTCCTGCTAACTTAGTGCTAGTACCTCACTTTGCATTTTTTTATCTTCTTCCGCTTTGATTTTATCTTTGTTTTCTTTGGCACAATTTGACAATATGCTATTTGTACTTCTGGTTTCTGCAAACTCTCTACTTTGACTCGCGTCTGCTTCAACTCATTATTCATTTTTCATCTCTTCCACCCTTGACCTAGATTCATTTTTGAAACTATGGGGTAGTGATCCGTTCCACATGCAGAACCTCTCATAACTCTTGTATCTCTTACTAGATTTCTCAGTCTCTCAACATCTACAACAAGATCAATCATACTGTGGCTTTCATATCTGTACCAAGTATACATGTGGATCATATTATGTCTGAACCAAATCTTTGTAATGAACAAGTCTTTTTCTAAATATAAGATAATCAATGCATCCCCGCCACCTTTCGTTTTCGGAGTTCCGAAATGATCAAGTACTCTGTCCGTCCCTTCAGGTTGTAATACCGACCGAGCCATTTATATCTCCTAGTAGGATGATTCTTTCACCAGGATCGCAAGTACCTATAATATCATTTAACGAATCCCAGACGATATATTTTACATCACTAATGTCACCATCAACTGAAGCGTATCATGCTATGATAAATAGCTTTGTGGTTCCCACTTTCATTCTAACCCATAATAATCTAGGAGACACATTCATACTTTTTAGCATGCTGTTTTTCTCTTCCATTCATAAACAGTCACACCTCTAGCATTCCAATTACCCTGCTTTCATTCATCGCCTGAAACTTTCCCGAGTATATGCCTTTCGTTAATAAAAGTGTCTATCCAATCCAAGGATACATTATTATTTGTATTGTCCATTATTTAAAGTTTAAACCTAACAGCTAACTTGATGCGAGAACTGTTTTCCATAAGTATAAAGTCATATCCATACGAAGCAGCTTAATCGTCATAAGGTGATGTATCCATTCATAGCGTCGGTCCCACCAAACTTTGCTCATTCAAAGAAAAGTATGAAAACAAAGCCAGAACCAAAGGAATCATGATCGGTTAGTTTTGTATACTGAGGAATGCACCAGCCTCCTGCAGTTTCGTCTTTAAGATGGGAAGAGCCCATTGATTACTTCAGAAATGTGATAAGAATGAGAATTCTCAACCCTGAATGAAACTTGACAAGCTTTGAAATTTCCATAAATTTTCATTACACTTCAAAAGTTTCCTGGATTTACAAAAGCTGCAAGAATTTTCATAAATTTTTATGAATTTCCAAAAGTTTTAAACATTTCAATTAATTTTCAAAAAATTCCCATAAGTTTCCAAGTGTTTCAAACATTTCCAAACATTTTTATCAATTTTCACAAATTTAAACAAGTTTAAAATTTTTTAAAAATTCCTATCAGTTTCCAAAAATCTCAAACATAAGACCTTAAATTGACACATCGATGGTAGCTATCTTTCAACTGAGATTCTAATTACGGTATATCAGTATGATGCTAGGGAGAAAGTGTAATTGTACTTCTTTAATACTTTCCTACATCTTATCCTACTTCCTTAGTTAGTTACTAAAAGATTTAAGGTATTATGGATGTTCTCGAATTTTCCACTGATAGTGACTAAAAAGTAGAATTACTTGACAGATAGTAAGTAACCTAGTTGTGTAATTTGATCGTGTAAAGAGAATCAACGTCCTATACCATAAGTCATTATTGGGTGTACTCTCGACATAATCTATACACGACAAGGTTGCTGGCTGACGAGGAATCTCAATTACACGTACGAGTCTCGATCGCAATAAGGTTTCTTAATCCCTCTCGCAACACTAACGCCCTACTTTCTTGACGCACTCCCCGCGCCCGCACTAATTACACTCTCATCACGTGCCGATGGTGCTCGAGGTTGTGACCAATGGGGTTCGGTCTTTTGTGACGTTTTAGAGGCCACGGTGAAGACCCTGATATGCCAGGAGAGGCCAGTTTTGATCCCTCTAACGCGGTTTTACCTTCCAAGATGTCTCGGCTGCCCTCTCTCATTTACATCCGACACCTGCACTAACTAACCCTATTCTCGAGACCCAATAACGTCCGAAGATATATTCGCTCACGGCTTTCGCGAGAATACTTATGTAAATCTGTTAATTGAATCATTGGTTCAACCAACAGTATTCAGAGCTGAAGAAATCATAGTGATAATAATATTAATAATCGGTGGGGGATTATATTAACCCTCAATAATAAATTTCTTGATGAGGGCCACCATTGTGTGCCGAAATGTTTGAAACAATTCAATTATATTCAATTTATCTGACCCGGAAGTCAATAACTAACATGAACATTCTCAAAGATAATGTATAGTAATCTTTATAAGTATTTGAATGAGCATTTGCTAAGTTCAGCTCATTAGCTTCCTTTTGTGTTTTCCACAAGTTACTTAATATGTAACCCTGTGATTGGCCTCCGGGCTCACAAAGTCCATTAGTGTGAAATTTGTTGCATCTCGTTTAGAAAAATGAAATTTTTCATTTTGCCTTCATTTGTTTTCGTGTCTCAAAAATTTTGCGACTCAATACTGCACCGAATTCGGTGCACTTTTGATGATCGGCATTTTACAGTGCTGTTAGGTTTGTTTTGAAAATAAATAAATAATGAACACAATTTCAATAAAGGAAATATTATTAAGTGAAAGGATGACATAAAATGTAGGTATGAAAATACGAGGTAAGCTAATAAATTTATGTCTAGATATTCTTGGCAGATGTATGAGGACGATACACGACTTCCGAACATATTCAAGCATATTAAATTCAATCCTATCGATCGACTCGGTCACTGCGACTGCGTGCATCGGTGTACACTTATACAACACGATAGAGAGGCTTCCATGTCGATGAGAAAATGGTGAGTGTGTGAGTGAACGTCCATTTCCGGTTGGGGTTAAGGAGCGTTTAATTAGTACAAGTTCCTACAAGTCCCTTCTCATCGTACGCGATCATTTTCCTCCTCGACTGCTAAGGCGACGATTTGGTCAATGGGTTCAGGGCGTGAAGAGCGATGAGATAGTCAAGCTTCTTGACTCTGTGGGTTTTAATAGTCAGGCGGCGTCAGGCGGCGTTCCTATCTTCAGAGAAAATCGCTCGACACGCAAGTTAAGCTTCTCCACGTGCTCGACTTTCCCTTTCTTCCTTAATCCTCACACACCAGAAAAATTGCTTGCTTTTTTCAGGTAATGGATCTTTACTTGGCGAAATGCTAATTTTAAAAGTTACAGAGTAGGTATAGATTCGTAACTCTCATCCTATAACTAGGTGGTCTAGTGGTTTCATGTTTCTACAACAACAGGAGCCACTAGACCACTATTGTATGGTAGTCTATATGGTCATATCATGATATCATGATCTTCATATGAATATGAATGAATATATCCATATTGACATGATATCCACATGGTCATATCATAACAACATTATTTGAAGATATTGTAATTTGATCAGAAATTTGAGTTACCATCATCGAAAACTGATAAGTATTGACAGTTTGAAGAACAGCAATCAGTTTCTAATTCTCCTTTCTTTCCCTTTACTTGGCGAAAAGCTAATTTTTAGATTATAAAGTAGGTGGTTTCGAAACACTCATCCTATAGCCAGGTGGTCTAGTGGTTCATGTTTCTATAGCAACATCAACTGTTAGACTACCATGTTATGTTGGTCCATATGGTTATATCATGGTTTCATGATATCCATGTGTTCATATCATAAAAACATTATTTGAAGATATTGTAATTTTATCAGGAATCTGGGTTACTATTATCGAAAACTGATGGGTATTGATACATTGAAGAACAGCAATCGGTTTCAAATCCTTCTTCCTTTCCCTTTCTTCCTGAAACACCTGAACGATTATCGCTTTTTTCTGGTAACGGATTTTTATTTGGCGAAAAGCTAATTTTTAGATTATAAAGTACGTGGTTTCGAAACCCTCATCTTACAGCCAGGTGGTCTAGTGGTTCATGTTGCTGCAGCAATATCAACTGTTAGATCACCATGTTATGGTGGCCCATATGGTCATATCATGGTTTCATGATATCCATATGAATATGAATGAATATATCCATATTACCATGATATCCATATGTTCATATCATAACAACATTATTTGAAGATATGGTAATTTTTTCAGGAATCTGGGTTACTATCATCAAAAACTGATTGGTATTGATAGGTTGGAGAGCAGCAATCGGTTTCCAATCCATCTTTTATTCCATTTCTTCCTGACACAGCTTAACAATTGCTCCCTTTTTTCTGGTAATGCACCTTCACTTGGCAAAAAGCTGAGTCTTAAAGTTGTAAAGTAGGTAGATTCGAAACCCTCATCCTATATCTATATCTAGATGGTCTAGTGGATCATGTTGCTGCGACATGAAACAATAGACCACCCCATTTGAAGATATTGTAATGTTGTCATGAATCTGGGTTACTATCATCGGAAACTGATTGGTATTGATAGTTTGGAGAACAGCAATCGGTTTCCAATTTGAAACAGTCCTTCGATAACTGAAATATTAAGCCACAAATAAGCTTCCGTGTTAGGGGCTTATCATCGATCCGATCGCGTTTCCAAATAAACTGTTTGGCTATTAATCTCCTCAGGATGAGTAACGGTTGAAAAATGAAGAAGCAGCGAGATTGATCGAAAACAGGATCATGTGGCGCTAACACCGGTGTATGGAGAATCGCGTGCCTTGACGCACTTTGTCCCCCCCCCCTGAAATCCTTATGCCTTATCCAATCCTCAGTGCGGAAACGCTAATTTGTTGATTACCCTAATTGTCAAGCAACTTTCATCAAAAGAAAACCGGTCTTATCTTAATTTATCATCGCTTCCTAAAGTATCTATATGGTCTCTTGAAATTCATTCTTCATCTTTAGTCGCAAATAAGTTCACATTTAACAGACTCAAGACCTGGCGATAAATTGTGACCACCGGAATTTATCAATTGATAATTATATATCAAATTCATCTTATTTCAAATGTTGTGGATTAATTTGGATCAGAAGTTGGACCAGAACAGGCTTGAAGTACCGTTCAAGTTTTCCGCTTGATGAAATCTAAAATTTAACTAACTAACTAACTAACTAATGATGAAGTGATACTCTTTCGGAATAAGCGGAGGAATGTAGGACAAGCTTAAAAAAACTTCTCCGAGAACTCTTTTCTTTCCAGAGCCCCCTTTACTCGAAGTTTAAAAGCTAAAATATTATAGAAAACGTAATAAGTTTTATCAAATTAGCCTGAAAAATTGACCAAATTTGACCTGGAAAAACCTGGAAATAACCTAGGATTCGTAGTCGTCCCATAAATCACCATCCTAATGAAGCGTCAATGTAGAGTCTTTAATTCGAAGACTCTAGACTGAAAGGATTCAAAATAGGGTCAACATTAAAGGAGAGGTTTAAGAAAATCAAAGTGGGGTTTTGAATTCGACAACTGCAGGTTCAAAAGATTTGAAATAGGGCCAGATATATAGTATAGGGTTTGGAACTGGAAGACTGTAGATTGTATGGTAAAGATTCAAAAAAGGGACAGGGAAGTAGGGGTTCCAACTGGAAGACTGTAGCTTTTAAAGATTCAAATCGGGTCAGAAAAGTAGGGCTTTTAATTGTAAGACTATAGCTTTTAAAGATTCAAAATAGGGACAGAGGTTTGAAGATTGAAGATTGGAGATTGTAGACTGGTGATTGGAAGACTGAAGCTTCTAAAGATTCAAAAAATGATCAGAGAGTAGAAAATTGGAGATTAGAGATGGGAGATTTGAAGACTGTAGCTTTTGAGGATTCGAAGAAGGGTCAAAGAGTGGAAGATTGGAGATTGAAAGACTGTAATTTCTAATAAGTAAAAGTAGGGTCAGAGAAATAGGGTTCTGAATTGGGAGACTGTGAAATCTAAAGATTCAAAATAAGGTCATTGAAATCGACTTTGGGATTGGAAGACTAAATTGGAATGAATAAATTGGAAGATTAAAAAACTAACTTAAAAAGTTCCTAATGAAGAGATAATCTTTCAGAATAAGCGGTGGAATGTAGGACAAGCTTGAAGAAACTTTTCTCCGGGAACTCTTTTCTTTCCAGAGCCCCTTTGACTCGGAGGGGAGCATTGTAAATATTAATGCGGCAGACTCGGGAAGAGAAAAAATATTTGAATAATAATTACCAAACCACCCTTGGCCCTTGTTACGCCTTAGGATAATAAAAAGGTTCGTTCGGCCGGGCTTCGTCCAAGAAGCCGTAGCCGCACGCGAGAGGTTGGGAATTTTTTAATTAGGAGGATCCTTGCAGCCATGCAAACAATACCAGAAGCACTTCTTCCCCTTCTCGAGAAAACACTCCACAGCTTCCAAGGAGAAATATTTTAATATCCAGACCTGGCTCCTATTATCACCCTTCTAGTTAAAAAAAATCTTTAAAAAACAGAAGGAGAAAAGTATAAGCAGCAAAAGACAATATAACTTTCTGGAAATATTTCTGCTTGAGATCGTGGGAAAATATAGGTTAATTAATTAATTTTTCGTTCATCCTACTAATTTTCGTGCTTTTTAATTTTTGAAAGGTAATAGTTATGGAAAAATAATCACTGATGGAGCGAAAGACATTAAAATCATTTAAAATCTTCAATATACTTTGGAGTCCCTTGGAAGCATTTGAAATACCCTGAAACTCTGTGAATCCTATGAAATCTTTAAAAATTATCATAAAGTTTAGAATTTTATTTCCAATCCCATAACTTTTTTTTTAAATCTCTTAAAATCCCTTGAAATCTTTGAAGAAATATTAAAACACTTAATTAATTCTTATTAAATTCCTTAAATTGATTTTAAATCCTTTGAAATCTTATGAAATCCTTTGAAATCTGTTAAAACCTATTTTTTCGCAAAATAATAAAATTTAGTCAATTTAATTTTACATCTTCTCCTTAAATCAAAGCATGGGGAAATAATAGCTGTAAAATTGAGGCCAAATGGATCAATCTTTTTGTCTAGTTTTTTGCATACATAATCTAAAAAGTACAATGATTATTGGTAAAAGAGCGTTTCTTCGGAAAAAATTATTTTTTTATGTAATAAAAAACAATTATGCTTATTCTAATATTATTTAAAATAGAGCATGTTGTTGGCTTTAATCTTAACATCTACCATTAGCACAATCAAGTCATTTTTCTTTATGAAAAGATTCTAGAATTCAAACAATTATTTCATTTCAACTACACTAAGCCTCTACATACGTGGATTTGTAACCGATTATCATTATCATTAATCCTCGATTTAAATGTAAGGATCGTCGTACGTGGGAAGTCGCACGTCAAATTGGTAGTTAGTAAGCTCAAATCGTTGATGAAATACCTTTTAGCGAATGGTAATGAGTGAAACTAACGGGGGAATTAGAAATTTCCTCATTAAAATATGCATTATCAGCGAAAAGACCTTTTATAGAAGAGGAAATAAAAATAAAGTTGTCAGATTTACAGAGAGAAAAAGTGAGTACCAGATTGAAAAATACAAAAAAGTCTTGTAAACATCCGAAAAGATTATTCCTGAGGTGATTTTCCGATTACTCTAAATTTGTTAAGATGACACCCTCTTAAAAAGAAATCCTTGGTTCGACAAGAGGAACCTGGTAGCTTCTCTCATTACAAGCAGGACGCTAAGAGGGATTTTAGGAGGCGGATTAAAAAAAAAGGAACAGAAGAAAGGACACCCTTTATAAAGCTCTTCTCGCCCTTCGACCCCGATGTCTCGTTGGCGGATTAGGTCTCGTTAAGATATCGTGGAGTCGTTAAAAATAATTGTCAGTCGGATAATTAAGGGATGAAACTTCTTCTGAGGAAAGAAATACTGCTCAAGAAAATGAGAGTCGACTCTTAATCTCCCAAGAACAAGCGAAAAAATGGCAAAAATTAAAAAGCGTACCTAAGTTTGTATAATACCTGCATATAAAAAACATGAGAATATAAAAAAGAAATATCAAAGGCAATTAGTGAAGATGTTTTTAAAGTCGATTTCGATTTCCCTTATTCATAAAGAGGACATCTCTAATGTCTGAACTCTGAACTTTCTTTGGGCTGTTTTGAAAGGAAAAAAACACTTTGAGTTAAGTGTGCCCTCAAGAGACTCTTCTTCCTTTTTATACTGAGCTCTTGCATCTCTCTTGTCCAAGTTTAACCGTAACCAAGGATTTACTTCCTTTTCTCTGTCTTTTCCCTCAATCTGCTTACGCTCCTTTTTCGGTAGCTCTTTATCCATGGTCTGTATTTTGTTGGCACATCGTTAGGCAAAAGAGGGTGCCTTGATTCGTTGGGATGGGGCAAAACGAGGGACCGCGAGCTTGTTACGCAGATCAGACGCAACAGGAATCGAATCTTTCGCCTTGGAAACCGACCTCTGAATCTCTGATGCAACGTCTATTTGGATACATTCGTGAAAAAGGAAAAGCCAACCTCAATCGGACTCTACGTGTGTGTTCAGCATTTTCTTGCTGCTTTCTGAATCCGACTTCTTTTAAAATATACGCGCGAAATCATTTCTCTTAACGGTTCGTTACACCCGGCACAGTTTTTGATTTGTTTTTGGTGAGCTCACCTCACTTTCGAGCAATGTGCATCGGGAACTTCAGAATGAGCTTAAAAAGTATTTTCTGAAATCATTCCTCCGTGGTACAGTAACGTCCAAGAGTATGAGAACATCTACAAAAGTAGAGATTAAAAACATTAATTCACTTCTCGCATGATATATTTGGAACAGAATGAGATAGAATAATTTATAAAATAGCTTTAAAAAGGTTATTAAATTCCACGCCTAATAAACCCTCCATGAAGTATTCTTCGTAAATAAAGACAAAAAGGAGGAGGTCAGTATGAGGACACCTACCAAACTAGCGATTAAAAACATGCACTTACTTGTCGCATGATATGTTTCGAACAAAATAAGATGGGATCATTTCTAAAGAAGGATTTAAAAGGTTATTCAATCCCGAATCAAATGAGTCCCATTTATTATATTTTTGACGAATAAAGACGAAAAGGAGGAGGACAATATAAGGACTTCTACAAAACTAAGGATTAAAAACATTAACCCACTTTTCGCAAGATGTGTTTGGAACAGAATGAGATAGAATAATTTATAAAATAACGTTGGAAAGGTTATTAAATTCTGCGTCAAATATGCCCTATATGAAGTATTTCTCATGAATACAGACAAAATGAAGGAGCAAAGTATGAGGACACCTACAAGACTAGCTTTTGAAAACATTCACTCACTTCTCGCATGATATGTTCGAAAAAAAAATAAGATGAGGTAATGTTTAAGTGAGATGTGAGATAGACTGATCTGATTTCTGATTCTTGACAGCTTTAATTTTTTTACCATAATTTTGCTAGGTTTTGCCAGAAGTTGAAGTTGAATCATGAAAGTTGGCTGAAATCAGAAATTAGATCGGTCTATCTCACTCACTAAGTCAGTCTCTATTCATTAAAAATACTTCAAACAAGGCTAATTGAAGCGAAATGTAATAACCTTCTCAACGATTTTTTAAATAAATTATTCTATCGTATTTTATTTCGAACATATCATGCGAGAAGTTCATGTTTTTAATCGCTAGTTTTGTAGTACTCATATTCCTGGACGGCACTGTATAATAAGTTGCAAAGAAATGTTGGATAAACGAGAATGCAAGAGAAATTAACTTTGATATGAGATGCTGTATTTGCGGCAGACACCTTGAGCGTTTGGATAAGGATTAAAACAATTTGGTTGAGTCGATGTGGCAAGACTAATCGTTAACAAGACCGGTATTAACGTAGAATGTGAGATTCCTCGGGCCAATTTATAGAAAACTCTTAACTGGCCAAGAGGATAATATATTGGTCGTTATCCTGGGCATTAAAGATTCGAGATATCGAGCACTGGCCCCAAAGGCATGACATTGTACATCCGTTCACACCTATGTGTCCGGCGATATATTTATATATATGTGTGTAGACACCTTTTATGACCAATCGAAACATCAATACCAGTTTTTCCCCTACTAGTGCCTCGCTCTACCTGTACCAGGTGAGCACGAATATGTTTTGAGCATAATCACCTCGTACAACTGATCTACAACCTTCTAAAGAGACAGCAAATCGTCACGCTAACGCCACACGTAATGGGCGTCAAGTCTTCAATTTTGACTTTAATGGCGGAAACATAAATATCCGGGAATCAATTTGTCAAAGAATAGGATAAGAAGCCTACCCATCAATGAAACTGCTTCAGATTAAAAAAACAAGATTGAACTTTAATCCCCCATCATATGAATTCCAGAATTTCTTTCCACAGATGAATGACGTTAAAGCGCTAATTACAAGCTCTTAAGCGGAAGTTAAATCACAGCATTGACTTATTTACGTTAAAGATATCTTGGATTGTACAAGATTGAGTGGCATTGATAAACTCCAACCCTAATTTAAAAATTGTGGATGAAAAAAGAATGAATGAAGGCATCAGATCTACATTCTAGTCGCTAAGAGTGAAGGTACCAGGTAAGATCAGGGTCTTCGACTGGTACCCCAAGTCGGTTGGTGGCCTCCTAAAGACTTAAAGAGGTACCAGTATCATTAGCGGACGGAATATTTATTATTTATCCTTGTCCCTCACTCTTCTATTCGTCGTTTGCTCGCACTTGATTCGCCGTCGGTATCATCGGGTGCCAGGCAGGAAGGCCCGTATTATCGAGGCAATTGTCTCACCGCCCCGCCACCAAAGCAGTTCAGCTGACTATAAAATCATTATCACCAACCGACCCACCCCTTCCAGTGGGCCTGTTAGTCTGCGATTATTCCATTAATACAACGCTGTCCGTCCGATCTCTAATTATTTTAATGCAAAGCGACGTTCCGACGATCAAGAGTGGCGGGATATGTGACGAATTACTGCCATGCCAACCCAGGTTGCTACAAAAGTCCGGTTTCAAAACTCCATGATTTTTCTAGGTTTTTAAGGTTTAATTATAAAAAAATACAAGATCAACTTTTTTTACAAATCCAGTTAACTCTTCAATTTCAACACATTCTACTGCATAGTGAGTACTCTTTTTAACTGAACTAGTGAAATCTCACTGATTTCCACTGAGATTTTACTGGTTTAAATAGCCAGATGGGTGTCACTGGCAATCAGTGAGATTGCACTGGTTCACTCAGTACTCAGTCGTAGGAACGTGCTGTTAAAAGTTTCATTTCCAAAGAAAAAACAAAAGATTAAAACATCGATTCTAGGCGAAAAATTCGCTGCAACAAAAATTACCCTTACGGGTTAAACTTCATTTGAAGCGGAGATAATTTCGTGATTTTAAACTTGCCTGAGTAATTTTTCGTCTGCTTTCACCTCAATTTTTATTCGAAAAATAGCGCAAATTAAGACGCCAGCGCTATCTACCGTCATTTGAGTTTATTAAACTGGAACATAATGGAGATTCCCAGCTGTCAACTACTTTTTGCTAAGTGGTGTAAAATAAATTATGGTGCATTTACAATAGTCTAATCTATTTCAGAGGAGATTTAGAACTACGAACAATGTTTTATTTGTGCTTTTCATTACCGATTCTACGTACTACCCCAATTTCCTTACTCCATCGTGACGTAGTTAGATAACGTCAGAACTATTTTCCTGACCTCGGTAAAACTTTCGTTTAACTTTTGTTTCTTCTGTGTGGAAACTTTTACTTTGAAAGTATCCAAATGAAAAATTTATGATCAATGAAATTTTTAACGAAACCAAAATGTTAATTTTCGACCAAATAGTTTAATTATCTCCCAAAATGTAGAATTTTTAAGTCAGAAAGACGATTTTTCTACGAAACAGTTGAATTTTCAACCAGAAGTAATTAATTTTTCACGAAGTAGTTCAACTTTTACCCAAGTAGTCAAATTAAGTTATCAACCAAAGAGAAGAATTTTCAACCAAACGAGATGAATTCCGAACCTAATAGAACCCAATGAGAAAATCCAACTATTTTTCTTTGAAAGTCATTTCTTATAATTGAAAAGTCTACTAAATTATGAAAGAATATGTTTAAATTTGTTTTATATTTAAAAAATATGTTTAATTCAGAATTGATTTCTTTTGATTGAAAATTCTACTATTTGGTTGAAGATTTAACTTTTTTTCAAATTCTATTTCTTCATATAAATAATTTTCCTAATTGAAAATATAGATGATCCATTTTCGGCTGAAAATTGATCTTCTTTATTTGAATAATAAACTCTTAAATTTTTTATTGAAAATACAACTATTCGATTGAAAGTTAAACTACTTCGCTGAAAAATTATTCTATTGGTTTGTATTATTTAACTATTTCGTTGAAAATTCGTTCATTTCTTGGTTAAAAGTTGATTTTTCTTTTAATGATAATTTAACTATTCCATTTTTTGTTGAGAATTAATCGTTTTAAGTTGAAAATCCAACTATAAAATTTTTCATTGTGAATTTTTCTTTTTTAGTTGAAAACTCAACTATTTTGTTGAGAATTTCATTATTTTGTTTTAAAAATGTCTTTTTTGTTCTAAAATTTGACTGTTTTTTTGAAAACTCGTCTTTTTGGATGTAACATACGTCCTTTTGGATTAAAAATTCAATTGTCTTCTGGAAAATTGGTCTTTTTGGCTTGAATTATCAACTTTTTGGCTCAAATTTTTTTCTTGGTTAAAGTTTAATCTTTTTTGTTAAAGAATTAGACCAACTGGTTGAAAATTCATCTTTTTTGGTAGAAAAGTTCTTGGTTGAAAATTCATCTTTCTTGGTAGAAAATTTAACTATTTGTTTGAAAATGCAACTGTTTGTTGTTGAAGTTTAATCTTTTTTGTTTAAATATTCGACAATTTGGCGAAAATAACAATAAAATAATGTGTAAAACATAAATAAGTCTCATGTACGAAATTTATAAAAATTGTTTGAATTGAATGGTTATCATTCGTGATCAGTGCTGCCAGACCACGGACCGTCAGCGCATCTCTTGGCTGTGCAGAAGACACAAATTGGTTAACTAACCTCAAACTACACAGGAATGGCTACTGCGTACACTCCGCTAGTCCCCGTTCTGGTAGCTCTCATCATGATTAAAATTTCAAACTTTGGCGCTTTTATTGGCATCTGTAATAACCTAACAAGGTTATGTTAGTTCTGACTCAGTTTATTCTATATTAAAACAGTTTTGACCCTTTTTTTCAAGTAAAATATAGTTTTTTAAATCAAAAAGCCTTTTTAAAACGTAAATTAGGCAGTTCCCATCTATAATTATTATAAATATAGCTGAAAATGCTAAAGTTCTTAAAGTATCACTGACTTTGAAACTTTTCATTGAAACTTTCAGCTGAAAGTTTAAAAAAATATAAATTTCTGAAACGGCACATTGCTACTCAATCGTACGCGTTGTCGTCCGTCAGGTTAGCTATGACACTTATCATTAATCACTTTAGTGCTAACCTTCAAATTATCTTCAAAACAGCTCCTTACTCGTACAACAATAAATGAGGGCCGAGCTGCAATAAAAGGATATGATGTAGTTCGGGCGATTCCAAACTCGCACTCTGATACCTGGGAATAATACCCCCACCACTGGACGCAGAGCGCTCACCCCTCACTTGGGTTTACAGAAATAACATAGGTCGCACCCCTACCCCTTTCCAAGATCTCATCAAACTTTATGATTTTCCACTGAGGTAGGGGTATATTTCTCAGGTAGTAGAGTACAAGCTTGGACATGCCCGATGAGGATACAATCCAAATGAATGCCGTGAAAGAATGTATAATCAACAACACCAACAACAACAACCTGCTGAATTTCAGACAAGAAATTCAAGAAACAAGGGAAACTCCAGGCCCCTCCCCGCACAGGGTTCCACGAGGGAGGCCTTGTAAGAAATGATTTTACAGCACCCTACACCAATAAAGACCAAATGAAAATAAATTTAAGTTTCAGTAATTCAATTCCATCTATTATCATATCTGCTGACGGCATAAGAAGCCCAGCTTGTATGATGATAGACACAGAAGCAAGTAGAAATTTACTAAAAATATACATTATGCAAATTCAGTTAATATTAGTCAAAAAAAATATAACGGCTCACAGGAATAAATGAACTTTTAGTACATACTGTTACAGTCTCCAATAAACACTTCAGTGTTTATTGTACTTAAAAAATCAGATTCCCAAGGAAATAAAAAATGGAGAATGGTCCTTGATTCCAGAAAGTTAAATGAAAAAAAAATTACCGACAATTTTCCTCTGCCACGCATAATTGATATTCTTGACCAAATAAATAATTCCCGATATTTCTCAGTTTTTGATCTTGCCACTGAATTTCATCATGTACCCATGGATCCGAAGATTCGCACAAAACAGCCTTTTCAACACATTACGGATATTATGAATTCAACAGAATGCCCTTCGGATTAAAAAACGGTCCCAGTACTCTTCAACATTTAATGAATATTTTCTTAGACGGATTAATTGTAATAGAACTTTTTTTCACTTAAATGACATTGTTATTTACGCAGAAACATTAAGCGAACACGAAGCAAAATTAAACAAATTAATGGACAGCCTACGTCACACTGACTTACACCTACAGCCACACACATGTGAATTTTTTAGACCCGAAGTAAGTTATTTAGGACACATTTTTGACAAAGACGGAATTCGCCTAGGTCCTAGAAAGATTGAAGCATTAAGCCAATTTCCAGTTCCAAGAACTGAAAAGAACATGTAACAATTCTGAGGGTTAGCAGGCTACTTTAGAATTTTTATAAACGGATTTTCCAAAATTGCACACCCTCTAACAAAAGTCTTGAAGAAACACACTTTTCTTATGTACAGAACAACAGCAAAACGCGTTTGATAATTTAAAACAAAAATTATGTGAAGAACCTTTTTTACATCGACCCGATTTTACAAGACAAGACTTTAGCAATTGTATGCTCAGTACAACATTTTCGACTTTATGTTTATGGTGGAAAATTCCCGTTAGTAACAGATCATAAACCATTGGTCTGGTTTCAAAATTCAAAAGATCCACGCTCTAATGTTACCCGATGAAGAGTAAAACTATCAGAGTATGAATTCGATGTCATTTATAAGGCAGGTGAAACAAGTTTAAATGCCGGTGCCTCATCACGATATCCAATTGAAAATGATATTAAAAATAAAGAAGCTACTTCTACTTCAGACTCGAAACATAAAAAAATGCTATTCTTCTCATGAATGAAGACAGATCTCTGAAATCTGCAAGTTCTACAAAATCTCTGAATCCTAAAAAATCTACGAAATTTAAGAATCCAATGAACTGAATAAAAGCTACAAAAGCAATAAAATTTATAAAATCCACGAATCCAAAAATTTTCAATACTCATCGTATGAATAATAAAATACAAGATTCTTCCGACGATTCAACCACTGCATAGAACCCTCGAACTTTCCAGCGCAATCACCTGCAAAAAAAAGACGTAGCCCACGAAGAAATACAACTCAGCCAACAACAATTAAGAGAAATCAAAATTGAAAGGAACGAAAAAAAAACTCAAATGAAGAAGAAGATATAATTAATTCTGATCGTGAATTTACCAAAAAATTTATTGAGCGAAAAAAAGAAGTTAGATTATTCCTCAGATGATTCTGTTTTTCAGAGAATTGAAGAGAATTATCATTTAGGCGAAACGGAAAAAGAATCTTCTGATAACCCTCAACAAGTATATTCACCGGATATCAATACTCAAGCAAAGGATTGAAAACTTTGGAAATTAGACAACGAAAACCGTCCGCCATCAGAACAACCCCCTGCCGAGAAGAACCTGCTGACTGGAAACACGGAAGCTGTACGCAATATAGTCGATTGCCAAGACCAAGAAGATGTCTGTTTAGGTCATACAAAGAATACCGTCATGGTCAACAGTATCACTTCGTTTTACCAATTGAATCAGAAGAAAAACAAAACTTCACAGAAACGTTAAATAACATTAAATTGTCAATTTTTTCGATGCATGCAAAAGTTAAAGAACTCAAATTACGTTCTTTCAGCGTAGCAAAAACATTACAAGAAAACATACAAGAAACATACCTTGGGAAGAAATATTAAATACAATAAGTTTATTCTTCTCTGATTTACCAATAGAAATTATAATATGCGCGCGTATTACACAATATGCAACATAGGAGCAACAAGCTCAATTAATTAAAGAGGCATATTCCTTAGCGCTAAGTGGACACCAAGGGGTCCCAAAAACCTATAATAGAATACACCAAAATTATTCCTGTCAAACTATGAAATTTGACATTCAAAAATATATTCAAATTTGTTCAAAATGTAAAATAAAAAAATTTGTTCGTGTCAAAACAAAAAAACCCACGATTATTACTGGCACACTCGGTATAGCATTCGAAAAAATTCCAATGGATATTGTAGGCCCACTGCCGGTAACAAAGAAAGAAAATGAATATATTTTGAACATTCAAGACAATTTCACCAAATATTCTTTAGCCATCGCTCTTCCTAATGCTCTTGCAAGCGCTATTGCTGACGCTCTTGTTGAAGGGATTCATATGCTTTTTCGGATCGCCGAAAGCAGTCCGTACAGATCAAGAAGGAAATTCTTTCGTAATGTTATAATAAGACTAGCAAAAAGATTTAGAATCAGACAATTTAAAACAACGGCATTTCATCCTGAATAGAACGATTAAGACTTTATCATATTTAAAGAGAAAAATATTCCAGATTCTACTCCTCGAAGAATCCCATTCACCGGAGAAGAATAGATATTCACTGTGACTTTCTCACTCGACATCTTGATATGGTTTTGTTGTGGCCATTTTTGATTCTCAACAACATTTTTAACTGGAATGATTGGAACATTCCTCCACGGACGAATAATCTAACAGAGCAGAACACAGTGAAGGATATTATTTTAACAATCAAAACTCATGGGCCATGTGCTTTTCACAATTTTTTATTGAGTCTACGACAATCTCACTGAAAATTCTTTGCCGATTTTTTAGAAGCGGCTTCCGAAAAATCTACACTAAAACCGGTAACTCAAAATAAAAAAACAAATAGTGATAGAATAACGACAATAAACATAATAAAGCTTATGTTATCAATGAAGGAGTACATCTTCCTCTTTAAAAATCTAGAAAACTCCTTTTCCAGACATGAGATCCAGAGAAAAACTAGAAGTCATCTTAATGTTTCTAATATTCCAGGGAATGGGAGTGAAAGCAATCATCGCTTATGACTGCGGCTCCAACCAGTTAAATTTAACAACACTGTCCCTTCTGCAGGTAGGAGAGTACGACATACCTGAGCCACAACTAAAGGCAGAATCTGTTTCTATTCAGCTAGTGCAAATCAACGACTTTACTCTTACTGAGGTTAGGTAATGTCAGATTGAAATAAAAGAGACAATTTCTTATTGTGGGATGCACTCGCATACATCTACAGTAGGAAACGGTCGAAGTGAATACATACACGATATCTCACGAGAGTAATACGACACCTTCACCATCAGGAATGATATCATTAGGCCCTGACATTCAAATATCGAAATCGAAGGTCAATAAAATCTTATATCATAGCGTATCATTAGCAGGATCACTAGCAATCAATGGATATTGCTCTGGAACACATTACTCTGATTCTTTCGGAACTTGGAAGTATTATTGTTCAAGGAGAAGTAACAATCAAATTAAAGGAATTTTATGCTTCAGTCAATTTAAATACAGATGAAGTACATTTGCCACCTGGAATCGTATGCTTATTCTCTGACACACACTGCACAAAGAGCACAAAAACCACAACGCAATCAGATTATGTTCAAAGAAGAAGGCCCTCAATTATTAATTGTAGAAATCAGGTCAGGAAACCCAATTTCACAAAATGAAAAACCACTTGTGCGAAATATGGATCTCTTCACTTACGTAAACTCTAAATTAGTCTACGTAGAAAGACATATTCGCACGCAAGTAAACAGACCTCATTATGACGTTCGAATTCAAAAATGTCGACTTGAAAAACAAGTTTTTAGAAACACATCAATGTCAGCTACTCAAACTCCTGATGAATTTGTATATAATTTAATGAAAGGACCAGGATTCATGTCCATAACCGCCGGAGAAGTAGCGCATATAATTAAATGTATTCCAGTCGAAATTAAATATCGAAAAACTGTAGAATGTCACATATATTTACCGGTTCATAAGAGTAATCAAACTGTTCCTTACCCCGCGAACACGTATTATGCATAACAAATAAAGGCACTCAAACAAATCGTAAGTTCTTCATTCCAACAATGTACTCGTATTTCTTAGGTAATGCTTGGTATGAAATGATTCCAAATGCAGTCGCATCTTTAGCACATACAGTTATGAAACCACTAACTAAACGATCGTGGCATCCCACTATTCCTTTTTCACTCGCGACTAGCGAAATTTATTCGCAAACGGACTTGGACAAACTTCGAGATCACATTATGTTCCTTGTAGAAAAAACGGTGGTATGCCGCGTGGTGTGTGAGCCGCCGCTGGTCATGTAAGCGCGTGTTTGCTCATTGCTCGGCACTTCAGCAGCGACAGCGGCAGAGGTAGGAGCAGAGACACCGAACGAGTAGCAGCATTGACTGAGTTCCTGAAAAATATTTGGAAGTACAGTTGAAGTACAGTTGTTGAGCACGTTCATAGGTGGATCAAACAATGTCACGTTAACTTAAGGACTCTTCGATTAATATCAGGGAACACATGTTTGATTAATCATGAAACACAAAAATTTCTCAAAATTATTGGGAAAGTTACTTGTCTGCAAATTAAGCTTGAAGTATTATTGAAACAAGGTGGAAGCGTGAAGAAGGTGAATGATTCGGCTTGAAACTGGTATCGTTGTAAATATTGTGCATAAGGATATTAATTTATTTTAAGGAGATGCACTAGTTACAATTGAACAACATATAAGAGCTGCATTGAATGAACGAGGTGCTTTAAAAGTATACTGTGCATTAATGTTTATGGTCTTGTTAGGAAAGGAGATCACAACTATTCAGTTGTTCCTCTTCATCTAACATTTCAGGAGGGAGAACGACATATCAACCTGCTAGACACTCAAGACCATTACATTAACGAAGATGTTATCGATAATCTGGAGATCGATGATAATATGTCTAAGTTCAATAGTCCTAGTTTCTGCTATGCGTGGATTAAGGATTTATCAACACTAGTTAGCAGTGAACTATCTAAACGTAATGGTAAAAAATATATTTGTGTTTTTCAGAAACATGAAATTTTTAGTATTGGTTATTATTATAATGTAGTCATGATTATTCACTTTCAAGCTACCACATGTGTCCAGATGGTGAAGATCGCCCTTTTGGTAATTTGTGTTTTCTGTTGAATCGCTTCATCAATTCTTCTTCATCTCCAGGTTCAATATCTTTTGGTTTCATACCAATAGTTCGATGTTAGGTATCGTTATACTTGAAGTGTACGAATAAATCGTTCAATAATTGAAGCTTTCAAATTACTGTAAATTGAATACAGTTTGATGTCTTACTGTCGTATTAAAAATTTGAATTGAGTTGTAAGACTCTTTGCCTTGATCAGTATGTAAATTCTTGGAAACTCGCCCTTGCACAAGAATTGATTTCATTTAAGCAGTAACATCTTGTCCATTTTTGCTTTTGGTGGGTGTAGCCCAGACATACTTTGAAATTATGTCTATAAGAGTAAGCAAGTACCTAAATCCCTTATTCTCTTGAAAATATGGTAATATTTCAACCAGGCTAGCTTACCAGATCTTATCTATACCACGCATCATCACAGAACGACGTAGATAATTTTTCCTTGCAGGTTTATGTAACTCTGTGACTACTGTATGCTTCCTTGCGTCCATTTCCTAGTGTGTCAAGTCGAGAGTCTAAGTGAGCAATGAGTTCAGCTTTGCGAAGTGATAACTCTTGTTGTGTATCAATCTGTAGATTCCTTAGGTTCTCATTTATTGATTCTCCAAGAATCCGTATCATAATATTATTGTTATAAATTCCGTTACGTGAATTTGTTTTACCGCAATCGGATGATCCACAAAAAACTGCACGAAAGCTGTTTGATAGCAGTTTGCCATGACGGTTCATCTTCTTCTGCTTACACTGAACGAGGGTGTCTATATTGTCAATCGGAAGCTTGACAGGTTGCGTCTCAAACCGCATCTTGATACTGACTATAGATGCAGCGCTAAAATAAGTCAGTCAGTCGCATACTGACCTTTGTGAAGTGTAAAATAATTGAACGGCGAAGAGCGAAATCTAAGAAAGGTAAAGGTTTAGTTAATAGTATTATTAACAATTACCTTTTGAATGACATTTGCCAGGTTACCAGTATCTTTTGGGCGCTGCTTGCAGAGCACGATATTGCATACTCCAAAAATCGTCAGAATATTAAAGTGAGAAGCGCTGCAGATAAAATACTAGCTGATGAAGCGTCGCAACGTGTTTTTTCTAAATACTCTAGTTTTTGTGAAGGAGCAGCTGCATTAGCTATAACTAACGTCATAAAAGCTAATCAAAATTCGGTATGGGGTTGAAGAAAAAGAATAAAAAGGTTTCTGAGGAAAGAAAATCGAAGAAACGAGTAACGTTGAGAAAGATTGGGGATGCTGCTAAAAAATCCATGATCCCTTGTAATAATGCTCAAGTTGCCATCAAGGCTGCTATAGAGGGTGCTCGTAAAGCTATAAAAAGAGCAGGAGGTAGACGTCAGGTGAGAGCACCTCGTATTCTACCTCTACGCTCAAAAGTTGGTGGTATTTTACCACTGATCCCAACTTTCGCTGGACTCAGTGCACTTGGAGCTCTTGCTGGTGGAGCAGCTGATGTAGTGAAATCTGTGAGTGATTCCAGTGCAGCCAAAAAACAACTTCAAGAGACTGAACGTCATAATAAAACGATGGGAGAAATAGCTCTAGGAAAAGGACTACATTTGAAACCTTATCGACAAGGACTTGGACTTTATATCAGGCCGTCTCCTCAAGGTCGACATCTTAGACTTAAAAATTCTAAAAAACATATATCCAAGGAAAAAAACTTTCAGCGAAGCTACCACACCATTCATTAACCGATTTTGATCTGCTCTATTATGCGAAGGCTGTAAAGATTCCTCATTTTCGCGGAGTGTTTATGAGGAATGAATTTCGTGATAGACGACCTCGTAAAAAGGAATCTGCTATCATTAAACTTGACGATAAAAACGGTTTTGGTACACATTGGGTAGCATTCAAGGAAAATGGTGATGAAATATTCTACTTTGATAGTTTTGGTAACATTCAACCACCCTTCGAACTTGTCGTGTACCTAGGTGCTGGTAGCTTTATAAAATATAATCATGACACATATCAAGACTATGATACATTTGAGTGTGGTATTTATGTCTCAAATTTCTTTGTAGACAGCTTAAAAGAAAGAGCAAGTGAGCCCCAGCGTATAAAAGAGCTATAACTAGCTAGAAAAAATCAGTTTCAGGCAAGATGGAATTCATCGTAGACGTCCAAAGTTTCAAGAGATTGTAGAACGACATTGTTTTCAGACAGTTAGCCATTCTTCCGCTTCAGCAAGATGCTCAACCTTTCGTCTTCCTTCTCAAATCACCTTGCAGCTAGAGTTTACTTTCGGGAAGGTACAAGAATGAAAACCTCGGCTTGACATGTAACTATCACAGAATTGATTGATTCGCTGGTGACGTTCCCTATGAAGAAGTAAGAACTATACTTCGAGATATATTAGCAAATTGCACGTGCAGTTTATGTGAAAGGCTTAGATATGTAAATATGAGAATTTAATTCAAAGTTCCCTCTACTATTAGTTATAATTTATATAGGTTAAATTATATTTTTAGATGCCTCAATTTAGTTGACATAGGTTTTAATTAACTTAGATTGAAACTAGTCTTGACTTAATACAAAAACTTTTGAATTAAGTCAATTTTTATCCAATTAAACTGATTAGGAAATGAGTAATTAATCAGCTTAGATGGAGTTGGAGTGGGGTGGGTAGGTGAAGCAGTGGCCTTTAAAAGCAAGGCTACCGAGCGATTTTTCCATTCCATCATCTGCGAAGCTGACGGAAGCATCAACAACACCTTCGGCGCTTCACCGAGACTGAGAAAATGGATCTCACAGCAATTAAGGGCATTGGTCGCATGGAGGAGTTTCTGCATATGAAGCCGCTCTCTGAATTGAATCCGAAGCAAAAGTATGTCGTGACAAGCATCCGTAGAGTCTAGGCAAAGTTTGGCACCAGGATCGTAGTTGAGCTTGAGAAAATCTTCACCGTATACTTACCTGGACGACTTCTGGAGGTTTCCGATGCAGACAGCACGATGTTGGAGAAGATGCTAGATGCAGCCACTTCAAATAAGCATCAATTAAGATACCTAGGTGGACTTTAAAATAACATTGAGTTTAAATATGCATAAGTAATCGTGAAAAAGAAAAACTAGTCTCAATAATAGATTTGTTGAATCTGAAATGAAGCTCTTATTTGTCTTTGCATATACAGTATTAATAATTTATAAATAATTTATATGACTTCATGAATTATATAAAGAAACTTAGACTAATGTTACCTAGTGACCATCCGGGAACTTGAAGCGTTTCTTCAATTTCATATATAGTTAAAATTTACCTAAAATGTTTTGTACTTATAACCGCTACGAGTTCCTGAACGGTAATAAGTAGTATCACCCTCTTAGATGAAAAACAGATTATGAAAGAACCTCTGAGATTATGAAAGGGTAGGGCAATGTCACCCATCCAGGAACGAGCAGCATTTTTTAAAACTTTTTAAATAATTGACTATTTTTAATATTTTATATATACAACCATATATTACAATTACTATTATTACTCTCATTTATATTGTTATGTATGGGCATTTTCTGAAAGTTTGAAATTATATTGTATGTGAGCAGCAAACGGGCTACATTACTGATGTGCTTTCCATTCCTAATCACCTGTCACTTCCACGACAGACACCTTCTAGTAGATCCCACTCTCACAATCAACGACTTCCGAAAGTGTTTAGAACCACGTCGAATAACCACCGATGCTGATCGATCGCTGTCTCTGCTACTGCTACTCGTTCGTTGTCTCTGTCGCTGCCGCGACGAACTGCCGAGTAGTGAGCAAATACGCGCTTATATGGCCAGCGGCGGCTCACACCCCACCCGGCCTACCTCCGCACACTGAGGTAGTGGGAGGCTGGCGCAATGACCTGCGTCCCGCGCGGCAGCAGTTACAGTTTCAGCGCGTAATATTTGAACAAGGCGCGCAATATTCAAACTGTGAACTCCCGATCTCAATATGAATAATCAATTATAATCATTAAAACTAAGCTTATTAACGGAATATTTGATGTATAAAATTCAAATTACTATGAGAACTCATAGATTAATTAAAATTTGTAAATAATTTTATTAGTTAGCGCAAATTATTACTTGCAAAAATGATCATTTTCAGCTTATTAGAAATTTTTTGAGCAATTAATTTGAATTAATCGAAGATCCGGATCGAATAACATACCGAGCACGTGAGATCGCGTAAAAGTATTGTCCAAATCAGTGAAAAATAAAAAACTGTGGAATGACGAGCTAAACACAAAACATTTTTTCTTGTTTTTCACCGATTTGAACAATACTTTCACGCGATCTCGCGCGCTCGGGTGGTTCTTCGATCCGGCTCTTCAATTATGCAAACAAATATCAAGCGATTAATACTAATAACTCAAATTATTATTAATGGCAATACACATGACTTTTGTTAAATTGGGACTATAAGGAATGGTGTGTGCCACTTACCAGCGGCCGGTAAGACAGTTGGTCATTTGGCTTAGAGACATCCGATAAAACGTTTGGTATCCCGTTGGGCTTGTAGACGGCCGGGAAAACAGTTCGTATTCCATTCGGCTGATAGACGGCCGGTAAAACAGTTGATATTCCATTTGGCTCACAGAAGGATGGTAAAACAGTTCTTTATTCATAATGTGTCCCCTAAGGGTTTACATGACTTCCATTTCTTACAATACTTCCGCATACATATTTTATA
>JAUMHM010000031.1:69889839-69904228 GCA_032362435.1 Melikaiella ostensackeni
TTCTTAGTGGATTGTTATAATTATTCCCGTTATTATAATGGTTTTGCGAAGCTCTTCACCTGAGTTGATTGCTAGAGAGATTGATCAAGCGACTAGTGTCGGAGCAATGTTGTGAGATTGATCTAAAACCTTTTCCTTCTCCTCCTAAACGTCCCGTATCCAAATTTACCATACAAATTCCTTCATCCCCAGTAGTGAAACGAGACCAGAAGCGAACGAGTTACGCTTACCCCGAAAGGGATTTGGCTTAATGGTATAATAATAATAATAATAATAATAATAATAGTAATATTACATCATTTTTAATGTGTCCTTTGAAAGTTATTAATAAAGTACACTAAAGGCTTTTGACATGTACAAGATACCAATTTAAACTACTAACATATAATACAATCAGAGATCTTAATTCTTAATACTACAAAGTAACTTTTATTAATATTGTTGAACCAATGGACTTTTAATTGACCAATATGAATGAATGCCTTCCTGTTAAATCTCTCTACATCATCCAGGTCTTCTTGGTCTGAAGTATGTCATTTTACATCCAGAACATTCTTTATACTTTATTATTCTCTCAGGCGCACAAAACAACAACATAGATTCGGATCAAGATGACTTTGTTAGAAATTATGTTTTTAAAGATTTCTTCAAAATATATTTAACTTTCTTCGAATTCATCCTTCTTCCCGGTTACATTTCCTCAAGCCTCTTTCATCAAGAGCAATTTTTCCAGAAAATTTCTGAGACGACAAATGGCATTAACAACACGACGCTCGCTTCTTGATTCCTCGGACTAAAAACAGCCTTACCTTGGCAAGACGACTCCGAAACTTAAGCATAATTAATTAACACCGTCTGTCAGGGGTGTAAAACTGTAAACGAGGATTCGCGAACCGGCTAGGATAAGCAGAACCTGGGTCAACCTGTTGCTTGTCTCGAATCTGCGGCATGGCAGAAGGGGTAGAACCGTTTCCACGGGGTTGAAAAGGGGTGGTGATGCTGTGAGCTGGCAATTAAGCCATCAACCCTTAATGAATGAACTCGTTGGCCCGCATCCCTTTCCCGTTCCCGACCCTACGAATCCCATTAGCTAACTAACCCCGAGTTATTTGCATGTCTTGCCCGAGATGGGGGAGTGCCGAGATTCAAGACAATTAGGACAGACTTTATGGTCAGGTGCTTAAAGGCTTAAAGTCGAAGTGTTCTTAAAGCCGTGATAATATCCGCCTTCAATCGATGTTAGAGGATTGCTGAATAATCTGGTTTGAGAGACTACCCAACCGTCACTCTACTTATTCTCACTACCCCTTTTACGGATTTATCATTCCTTATCTCAGTCAGTCGCTTTGATTAATCTGGTCCAATAATTCTATTCTGGGATTTATTTCTTGAGTTTACAATTCATTGCTAAATAGAGTTTTTTTTGCAATCTACAAAAGAAAATATAGTACCGTCCAGGAGTATGAGGACACCTAAAAAATAGCGATTGAAAACATGCACTTACTTCTCTTATGATATGTTCGGAACAAAATGGGATAGAATTATTTATTATTATTATTTTTTGCGGTTTCCAATTTTTTTCTCGGATGAAAACGGTTTCTCATCATCAGCCACGGACTAAGTTGAGTGCTTATGAGTTAAAAATGTTATGAATTTAATACGATGTTTGAAAGCTCCTGCGACGATGTTGTGGTAGGCACAAAATTAGGTGTACGGTGCAGTTCTGCTGTCCAACAGAAAAATCTAGTAAGTGTCATTCGCCATAAAGACTATTTTCCGATACATGCTCATAAGAAAATAACCCTTATGGCAAATGTCACTTACTAGGTTTCTCCATTGGACAGCATAGTTTGGAGCGTGTACTTTACCGCTGTTGTCCCTACACAGCGGCTGAAAGCGTTGAAGGTGTCATGATTGTTTTATTATTATTTAAATTATTTATTATTATTCTTATTATACCAGTAAGCCAAATCCCTTTTGGGGTAAGCGTAACTCCTTCGATTATAGCATCGTTATACTACCGGGGATCAAGGAATTTACCCGGTAAGACTCAGTTAGTGAGTGAGAAAGACCGATCTAATTACTGATTTTTGTCAATTTGTGATGAGGCCCTACGGCACGTGAGCGAAACCTTAAATAAGCAACGGACTTAATAAACATTGACCAGAAAACCAAAAACCCAGAACAGCTTTTATTGCACAATGATAAAGTTTTAACGGCCTGCATTGCGACACGAGGCATGTTGATGGCGAGTCGCGAGAGGGTCGTGAATAGGAATTAAAACGATATACCCCTTAATGCTCAAAAGACGTGCACATTGCACAAAGAATAAATAAGGACGTTAACATTTCCCTGCTTAAGAGGATTGCCCTGCTTCTGCATTCAGTGAATCGCTTTTTTAGACATTCAGTATTTCGAACGTCATATAAATTTATGCAATACGTCCACTGAATTAATGACCCGGCTCTAATCTTCTTACATTGTCAAACTCTTCAAGTTCTCGCAGTCTCATTATAGTGTTTTAACATTGCCATAAAGTCTCTCATTGCAAATATTTATAAATTTTTAAGAGAACCATCAACTTAAGGCAAGAAATTGTATATTCCATCAAATACTAACAAAATAGGACAGTCAGTAGGGAAAAAACCTAATATTATTAATATTATACCATTGAGTCAAATCTCTTTCGGTGCAAGCGTATCTCGTTCAATTCTAGCCTCGTTATACTACTAGGCATTAAGAAATTCATAATATGGTGAGGGTGAGTAAGAAATATGAAATATATAATATGTAATATGTTTTAGGTCTATCTAGAAGTAGCGTGTTGCTCATTCAAACAACACACTCGTCCTGAAACATCACTCCGACACGGGTCGCTGATCAATCTCTCTAGCAATCACCCCAGGTGAAGAACTTCACAGAGCCATCATACATCACGATTCTCACATCAGCACTTAAACTGACTGATAAGCCCATATGAAGGTCCATAATCTTTATTCCAACCACATCCACTGAGCAAAGCTCTTCACAAGGGCCTATGAGCATCCAAAATCTGTCGTTTCAGGCATCACTCTTTTTCTTTTAAACAACTGTCCTTCACACATCCCTATTCTTGCATACACATTTTGCTTCCTTGACATCCATTCATCTTTTCATGCAGGCTCTTGTGTTTCAACGACTTTTTATATCTACCTTCTTTTTTCAGAATCTCATTCACACATTCCAACTATTCTTCCTTCGGTCTACCTCTCAGTACGCTACCATTCACCTTACCTAACTACACTTGCTTCGCTAAACGCCCTCATTCATTCTCTCAACATGACCAAACCATCTTAGCTAATTTCTTTCACTCTTGTCAAACAATGTTTCTTCTACACCACATTCCTTGAGAACCCACTCATTACTGACTTTGTCCATTAGTTTTTGAACATAATATTTTTTAAGTATCAAAAATGAACTTCAATGTTTATTTGAATTATCATGCTATTGTCTAAAAATGAGCATAATTCCTATTTATTAATCGCAGACTTCACAGTCATTCCCTTTTGCCTCTCTACCCCGCTTTTTTCGTTTTTCAACTTGAATGCGAACAGAATTAATAGTACCCAATAAGAAGATCCAACAATTTCGTCAAGAAGTTTTCGTTTTTTATTGAAAATTTAACTGTTTGGATGGAAGATTCGTCTTTTTGACTTGAAAATTCGAGTTTGATTGAAATTCTTTTGGAAACGAATTCAACTATTTTGTTGAAAATTCGTCTTTTTAGTTCGAAAATTCATCTCTTTTGGTATAAATTTCATCCTTTTTAGTTGAAAATGCAACTATTTGCTCTGTTTCATAGAAAATTAATCTGTTTCGGTTGAGAAGTCAACTAGTTTATTGAAAATTCATCTTTTTTGTTGAATTCAGCTGTTTTTGATTTAAAATTTGGTTCAAAATTAAACCATTCCGTTAAAAACCTGTTTTTTTGTTGAAAATCTTTTTATTTTAGTAGAAAATTCAACTATATAATTTAAAATTCTACTTTTGTGGCAGAAATATTATTTGCTTCAGTTAAAAATTCAACTAATTGGTTGAAAATTTGTGCATTTTGTTAAAAATTTGTCTTTATTGGTAGAAAAATAATCTTCTAGTTTAAAATGCAATTGCTTGGTTGAAAATTGATCCTTTTTGGGTGAAAATTAAATTATTTTGTTGAAAATTTATGAATTTTGATGAAAATTTGTCTTTTTAGTTGAATTCATCTGTTTTAGATTTAAAATTAGGTACTGACTAGTGTTACGGAATTTTTAGTTCTGATTAAGTCCAACGCCAGGGCTAGAGTTACAGAAAATTCCGTAACTTTAACCCTGAGCGAGCTAGAAAGGTGTTGGTCCTACGGAAAATTCCGTAGCAGTAGACAGTTCGTTAAAATTAAAATATTTTTTTCAATGAAATATCGAATATTACATTTTTCGTTGAGAATTCATCTCTTTTGTTTGAAACTTCAACTCCTTTTCAACAAAGTAGTTCTACTTTGTTGAAAATTTCTTTTTTTTTGTTAAAAATTAATCATTTGAGTTGAAAATTCATCTTCTTGGTTGAAAACCTAATTATTTTGTTGAAAATTTGTTTGTTTGTTTGTTTTTTTTTGGTTGAAGATTAAATTTTTTAATTGAAAATTTAGCTATTCTTTCTTTGATATAATTTTTTTCGTTAAAAATGCAATTGTTTGGTTGAAAGCTATTTGATTTTTGTTGGGGATTCAATTATTTTGTTGAAAATTCGTCTTTTTTAATTAAATTCAACTGTTTTAGGTCTTGGTTGAATTCAACTATTTGGGTAACAATTCATGTATTTTGTTGAAAATTCGTCTTTTTTGGTAAAAGATTATTCTTCTTGGTTGCAAATTAATCTTTTTGGTTGAAAATTCATCCATTTGGATAAAAATACATCTATTTTGTTGAAAATGCAATACTTTTACTTGAAACTCCAGGAATTTAAAGCGTTTCAAGTAAAATTTTATTAACATTATCAAAAAACTTATAACGCAATAAATTGCGCATTTTCTTCGAGTCAAAATTCACTTTTGGTCTAAAAGATCAAATTTCTGCTAGACCTTCCTTTGAGTTGTGATATCTTTGGATTTATTGTATTTTTTAGTAACAGTTTTTTTACGTAGCATTTTTCAATTCATCCCCCGGCCCCCTCATGAGAAACAGTAGGATCTCCCCAAACCCCCCGCTCCTTTCCCAAAATCGTTTTAAGTAATTTTTTGAATGACACCTCACAGAAAGCATACTTCTCTGATGATTGTTATTGAAGTGTAACTCTGTGAGAGGTCGGGAACATGTAAAAACTTACAAAAAACTCATTTAATTGATTGAGTGCTCGAAAAAAATGTAATATTTCTGCAAATTAAACGGTGGATAAAATTCAATTATTGAATACAAAATATAAATTCATAACCCATTTGAAGATAGAGAACATGTGCATTTATACGTAAATGCGAATGCAGACATGATTAGATTTAATATAAATTTTTGCATTTTATTCAGCCCTGCTGACTGGCCTGAACAGCATCTGAATAAAAATTAACCCAACACAGAAAAAACAGAAGAGACTTTTTGTTGTGGGTAATTTTTAAGTGGGTAAAGTTGAATTTTTTTCACATCAAAACAGAAGCAGATAAAATAAAGTTGACACAGTGACCATACCATACGCATCCATACCATCCGCTGGGAAACGAACCCAGGTTTTCCGATTGCCGGTCGGGGGCTCTACCCACTAAACTACTGGAGAGATCGAGAGAATAATATTTCTGAATTTGAGGTGTTAACCTCAAATCTATACGGTTGATTTATGTTTCACGGTGTTGTGAAAAAATCTCCTCTGAACGGTTGTTATCAGTCTCGATGATAATACATATTCTTTGTAAGGTAATTTTTGTTGCAGGTAAAGATTACTCTAAAATCGGGGTAAAGATTACACTTTGTTTTTTCTGTGAAAATATTATTAAATCATGCTCCTAATTAAGCGATACAATATTTTGAATGCCATCACGTATTAAAGTCGCAAAACACGTGCCGAGGGGGTCCACTGCATTTGAATGAAAAGGACCTCTTTTCCAGCAACCGTTGCAAATGTGCTTTCTAGTCCTTCTACCAGGAATTAAACGACCTTAAATTAAACTGTTGGTACGGGCGGGTCGTAAGTCTGACACTCGCGATAATTCATGTCGAGCCATGTTGACGGGTGAGCAGGCTTGCATACGAATGACGAAAATTCGAGTGATCGTTGCTCCAAGTTTAACAAAAATGAGACGACGAAGAAACGCCAAAGTAGAGAAGACAAATCCGAAAAAGAAAAGACAAAGACTGAAAAGAGACGGACTAGGCATAATGAGGCCTGGATTTCGTATGCCACGGATCACTGCTTAATGTTTGTACCAACTAAAAGATTAATCATAAAGGTAAAACGGGTATTTATTCCGGAATTGCCAGATCGAACGATTCGAAGACACGTGGAAGTCTTGCCAAAAAAAAGATCACGTATTCACTTCTGATGCCATTCAAAACTCGAACATAAAGAATAAATGCTAATTTCTGCCTTAACATTCGTCACGGACAACGCCATGCGCGGTTCATTTGCCTTTAGTGATATGTTCCATCGAGCAAGATCGATCGAATCAGATTATTGAATAATTTCATGCAGGGAGAGGATGGAGGAATTGGAAAATGAGGGGAATCGTGATCACTTAAAATAACCCAATTGTATTACATCTGTAGTCAATGCTGGACTTTTTCCTTATGAAATCTCTCTAAAGTAGGAAGTAGTATTATCTCGGCCTCAATTAATCTTAAAAGAGCCTATTATCAAACACAGAAAAACGCCGATCCTCAAAAGTACGCCAAAATCGGTGTAGTTTTGAGTTGCAACAAAAATGAGCCTCGCAGTCTCATTTTGAGAATCTAGGTGAAATTCATCATTTTAAGACTGTTTTCCCTCATTTCGAATATCGTCAAGTGTTGGACTAAATTCTCATCCATCTGTTAAGATGAGGTTGTCTTTCGTCATTTAGATGCAATAAATAATAATGAGCGAGTCAGTTATAATAATAACTAACTCTTAATTTCCTTTCATTTCACGGCGCGTATTGGTTCCTTAATATAATATTTGTACTTAGTAGTGCAAGTCTTATGTTCGCGTGTTTTTCAACAAAATAGCATATTTTGAAAGGAAAATCATCAAGTGTTGTGGAACAATCTTTCAGAATTTAAGGTTTTATATTCGGTTGTTTTTCAACGGAAAAGGATATTTTAAAAGAAACATCATCAAATATTGAGAAGGGCTATAACAAGCTGTAACGATTTGAGGTTAAGTTTACATTTTTTCAACGGAAATTAATATTTTTAAGAAAAAATTATCAAATTTGGCGAAAAGCTTAGCAAGTTGTGAGAATTTAGGGTTATGTTTGTAACTTTTCAACGGCAATGAATATTTTTAGAGACAAAATCATTTCTATTAAGAAAAGCTGTAATAAGATCAACAATTTGAGATTATGCTTACGTTCTTTCAACTTGAATTGGTATTTTAAAGAAAAAATCTCCAATTATTAAAGAAATCTAACAAGCTTTAATAATTTAAGGTTATGTCTTTGGATCTTTCAACGAAAACGAATGTTTTAAACGAAAATCATCAAGTTTTGTGGAACAAACTTTAAAAATTCAAGGTTTCATTTTCAAGTATTTTTCAACTGAATCGGATATTTTCAAAGAAGCATCATCAAATACTAAGAAGCGCTACGTCAAGCTTTACAATTTGTGGTTATGTTCACGCCTTTAAAAGATAATTGGTACTTTTAAGAAAAAAAATCATCTATCATTGAAAAGAGTTAATACGCTGTGACAATTTGAGGTTAAGTTTTACATTTTTCCAACGAAAATTTGTATTTTTTAGAAAAAATTATCCATTCTTGGGAATGTTTGTGTCTTTACAACGGCGCGATGGATATTTTAAAACTAAAAATCATTTAATATGGAGAAAAGCTTTAATGAGCTTTACAATTTGACGTTATATCTTTGGGGGTTTGAACGCAAATAGGCTTCAAAATAAAAATCCGCATGTATTGCGGAAAGCTTACAAGGTTAAACAATTTCAGGCTATATTTACGTTTCTCTAACGGAAAGTGGTATTTAAAAAAGGCATAAGTTTTTGAGGAAATTGAAGTTGAAAAATTTTAAGACTTTAAAGTTATGCTTTGGTTGTCTGTACGGGAATGGATACCTTAAAAGAAAAATCATCAATTCCTGAGAGGAGCTAACAATTTTTATGAAATTGTTTTAATTTTTTCACTAGAAAGATAATTTGAAAGAAAATTTATTATTTACTATTTATTATATTATTATTATTATATTTCATCATGTATATATCATATTGTATTTTGTTTATTATGTTATTTATTATTTATTTAAAAAAATGAAAATCTTAGGAGAGGTTAACGAGTTTCAAGAATTTAAGTTTATGTTTGTGTTTAAAAAAAAAATTGACACTGTAAAAAAAAAGTTATCAAGTATTTAAGAAAGCCATAAAGCTTTAAGGATATTAGGTTACATTTGCATTTCTTCAATTTCTTAGAAAAAATCTCTATTTTTTGAGGAAAGCTAACAAGTTTTAACAGCTTCAGTTATGTTTGGGTTTTCTCAACGGAGCATGATATTTTGAAAGAGAAATCAATAATTATTGAGGAATGCTAGCATTTTTTAAGGATATGGCTAATAGACTCAAGCTCTAACCTCAAAATTCAATCGCCTTATTACAATCAATTGAAATGTGCAGATACGCAGAAAAAAAGTCTAGTTTATATTACAGCTTGTTTTCAGTGAACCTTAAATACAGACCTTTTCTGCGTATGTTTAAGGGTGCAAGTATGAGACTGAAAATTCTTATTTTGAGACCATTGACAAATGAGCTGCAACAAATACCAACGTTGTTCTGTTTGCTGGACTTTCTTCTTATGCTAAGTTACTCTAAAGCAGGAAATAGTGTTATCTCGTCAATTAATTTTGAAAGAGCCTATGATTAAAAAGGAGATCTCATGTTTGAATCTATTTGTTAATTGCCAAGGACAGAGGTATTGAATGAAGATTTAAGGCTCTTTAAATTCAAAATCCTATTTCAAGATTGGCATTAACACCTTGTTATTCGTGAGGATTAGAAGAGACAAATGATTCCTCGTTTGATCGATCGTCAATGTCTGTCTAGAATGGTTGGCGAAGCGAATTTCGATTTCTTGACGATGGTTCGATGTTAATTGCTAATTCTGGAAGAGAAGCGAAAGAACGTCCTGCCACGCAAGGGCATGAAAAGGAGCGGCCAGGATACGAGTAGAGTCGTAAACGTGAGTTATGTCAGCAGTTAGATAGTTGAATCTCAGTATTCTGTGGCGCGCTTTTGCTCCGTTAATATCTTCATTACTAAATCATCCCCATTCCCTTCTTAGTTCTTTCTCATTCTTCTCCTTATATTCCACCCCACCTGCCTTCACTAGCTCTCTTTTTCTTTTCTTCCTTCCAGATAGGGCAGAAAACACAAGATCCTCTTCTTCTATCTCCCTCCCACTTACATGCCCATTTTCATCTTATGCCCATCGCTCTTTTATATGGGCGCTTTTTCCCCATAAGCACCAACTTTTCTCTGGATATATGCGAGTTTTCCAATTGGATTTCCAACATAACTGAGAACTGCTCGCTGCACAATGATAAAGTTTTAACGGACTGCATTGCGACACTTACAAGGAGAATCCAAAAAAACATGTTTTCAACTATATCAATAACAGGCTTTACAAGCCAAAAAATGGTCTAAAACAGGAGAAATGAGAAGATTTTTCATGGGAATGGCGGAATAAATTCTTTTAAATTGAATTCATGTAGGTATATACTATATTACGGCATCGTTCAGAAGTATCACACCTATGCAAAACTAGAGAGTAAAAACATGCACACACTTCTCGTAAGATATGTCCGGAACAAAATGTGATAGAATATATATGAGAGAGCATGAAGAAGGTTGTTAAATTTCGCGCCAAATGAGCCCTAATTGAAGTACTTTTGATCAGAGACGTAGTTGATTAGTGAGAAAGACCGATTTAATTCCTGATTTTTGCCAATTTTCATGGTTCGACTTCAACTTCCGGCAAAATCTAGGAAAATTAAGGTAAAAGAATAAAAATCACGCATCAAAGCCTACAATCTTTCCTTTAAATGAGCCGAAAGAAGTGTAAAAATGTGAATTGGTTCTCGAATTATCATACAAAATGTAGAGGCCTTGTGCAAGACTAAAATCAGAAGAGACAAGGGACAAAAGACCGTGCACTGCAGGTCCGAGCAAGTTTTGTCTTGCGCACGCCTCTACATTTCCCATGATTATTCGAGAACCAGAAAACATTCTTACAGTTTCTTGGGCCTGTTTGAGGTGGAATATAATCAGTTCTTTAATTCTAATTTTATAAATTATTCTATCTTATTTTGTTCTGGACATATCATGTGAGAAATGAGTGCATGTTTTTCATCATAATTTTTATAAGTGCCCTCATTCCTGAACGGTACTGTAAATGTCGACCAGGGCAATTATCAAAAATAATTTTTTATGTTAATTTTGCCGAATACTGGTATTTTTTGTTTTTTCCTGAGGAACAAGAAGAAATTTATCTCGGCCCGAGTTTGAACCGGGAGGTCTGTCTTTTCATGAATCAGTGCGTTAACTAATGTTACGCCACCGAGATCTCGATAGGCCATTTCTCGTTTCTCCTGTACGCACAGGATGATGGGGATCTGCATCTCATTTAACTACCTGTGAGATTTTTCTTCTAATCTGAAGTTATTATAACCATATCTGGATATAAATATACTTTAAATTCCTAAAATTCCGAGTAAAAATATTGCATTTTTAACTAAATAGATGAATTTTTGAACAAATATTTAAATTTCCAACCGAAAAGATATAGATTCAACCAAACGGATTAATTGCCTACAAGAAAATTAACTAAATATTTGAATCTTCAACTAAAAAAGACCAATTTTCAACAGCAAAAGATAAGATTTCTACCAAAATTGATGAATTTTCAGATAAAAAAGACGAATTTTCAAACAAAAAAGATTTCTCAGTCAAGATAGAAACAGAACTTCATCCAAATTGTTGAATTTTCTAGCTAGAAGACGAGTTTTCTACAAAATATTAACATTTTTAACCGAAGAGATGAATTTTCAACCAAATCAATAAATTTTTGACAAATTACATGAATTTTTAATAAAGTAGTTCAACTTTCAACCAAGTATTTAAAATTACATCAAAAAAGATTATTTCTTAACGAAAAATGCCACACTTGATATTTTAACCAAAAAACATTAATAATACACTAAAAAGTTGCACTTTTAAGCAAAAACGATGAGATTTCTACTAAAAGAGATAAATTTTTAAACCAAAAAAATGTATTTTTAACCAAAAACGATTTTTGATTCAAGATGAAATACAAATTTCAACGAAATTATTGAATTTTCAATCCAAAAAGACGAATTCTCTACAAAGCAGTTGAATTACTAACCCGAAAATACGGTTTTTAACCAAAAATGATGCCATATTCACAAAATTGTTGAACTTTCAAATAAAAAGGATCAATTTCTAACAAAAAATGAAATAATTAAATTTTCATCTAAAAGAATTAATTTCTAAAGAAAAAAGAACAAAGTATCAACAAAATAATTTTCAATCAAAAAGATGAATTTTAAGCAAAAAAAAAATTGTTAACAACGTATTTAAGCTTTCAACCAAGTAGTTAAATTTTCAACCAAACAAGAATACAAAAAAACTTTCTTTTCATTGTATCAATAGCATACCGAGAAAGCTGAATATTAAGAAAATAATAGATATTAAAAATATGGATTTGTAACATACTATCTGGAAATTAAGGCACAACATCCTTAATTTTTTTTTATAATACGAGATATTACTGGCTAATAATGGTTCTAGCCTCGTTATACTACCGAAGATCAAGGAATTTACGAGTATATGGCAAAGGTATGAAACCGATGTGTAGGAGAAGGGATTGGTTTTAGATCAATCTAGAAGTCACATGTTGCTCACTCAAACGACGCACTCTTTCCACAACACCGCTTCGACAAGGGTCGCTGATCAATCTTACTAGCAATCACCCCGGGTGAAGAACTACATACAGCCATCACACATCACGATTCACACATAAACACTTAAATTGACTGATAAGCTCATAGATCCATACTCTTAATCTCAACCACATCCACTAAGCAAAGCTCTCCACGAGGGTCCATTAGTATCCGAAATCTTTCGTTTCAGAATTCACTCTTCTTTCTAAAAACAATTGTCCCCCAGACATTCCCACACTTGCATACATCTTTTGCTTCCTTTATATCCTTTCATGCAAGCTCTTGCGTTTCTACGACTCTTTATATGTACATTTTCGCTTTAGAGTCTCATTCACACATTCCAAACCTTCTTTTTTCGGTATATCCCTGAATGTGCTACCATTCACCTTACCTAAATACTGACTTTGTTCATTAGCGCATTACGGTACATATCTCGCAGGAAATGCATGCCAACCGCGTTCACTTTATTCATATCCTCTTCTTGATGCGCCCATATCTCGCTACCATACCGCAAATTGGGTGTAAGCACATAATGATATATTGCAATTTCAGCTTTATTCGTTATATTTTTTCTTCTGGTAATGACTTGTACACTGCCTTTAACCTCTCTACTCTCGCTTATACGTCTGAATCTCTCTGCATCTATCTTTCCGTTAACAGTAAACGAACTTCCGAGATACACGAAATCAACAAGTTGTCCAATCCTCACTTCATTTAAGGTAATATTGCATACGTTTTTTTCACATCTTCTTTCAAACACAGTAATTTTTTCTTTATTTACGTGAACCCTAAGACTCATACTCTTCATGCTGGTATCCAGTCTCCTCATCATTCTCTGCAAATCATCGACTGATTATGCTGTGACAATCTTATAGTCTGTAAACACTAGTCCACGGACTTTCACTGTTCCAAGATCAACACCTTCTTCGTCTGACAGAGCCATTCCCAGACTTTGTTCATGTATATATTAAACATCCAGGAGGACAAAACGAAGCCATGCTTAATTCCCTGCTTAATATCAAACCCATCAGTCAATTGTCCATTTACTCTTACACTCGCTTTACTACCACTATATATTGCTTTCATTGCTTTTAGAAGCCAACCATTTACTCCATTCCCATTCCATATCACTATCAGTGTTTCTCATTCCAATTAACTTAGTGCTAGTACTTCCTTTTCTAATCTCCTTAACCCATTTCCTAAACAATTTCTTACTTCCGTCAAAATCATCTTGCATTTTATTATTTCATCCAGCTTTGATTTTATCCTTGCCAAGTACACTGTCGGTACTTTCGCATTGAACATCAACCCAGTCGTTCATATCTACGAGTAGGATAATTCTTTCCCCAGGATCGCAAATACCCAGAATATCATTGAACGAGTCCCAGAATGTAACTTTTACATCGCTGCTGTCACCATCATCTGGAGCATAGCATGCTACAATAAATAGCCTTCTGATTTCCACTTTCATTCTAACCCATAATAATCTAGGTGGTACACATTCATAATTTTTGACATGCTGTTTTGCTCTCTCATTCATAATCAGATCGACTCCCTGGCTACCATGTGATTCGTTATCTACTCTTGACCACAGTTCTAGTCCATTTTCTATCTTTCTTACCTCACATCCCTTCTATTCTGGTTCAGTTACACATAAAATATCAAGCTTCCTTACGTGCATTATACTCCGCAAGTACCTTTCTTCATGATCATTCACACCTCTAGCATTCTAAAAATCCAGTCTCTATTCATCGCCTGAAACTTTTCCGAAGGCATGCTTTTCGTCAACACAAGTGTTAATCCTATCCGAGATTGCATTATTATTTGTGTTGTGGATTATTTAAGGTATACGTTCAACTACCAAAAAATTTCAAACATTCCCAAACATATCCATCAATTTTCAAAAATTCCCAGTGTTTTCCAAAAGTTTCAGACATTTTCATCAGTTTAAGAAATTTCCACAAGTTTTACAGTTTTACAGATTTCCCACAAGCTTCCAGATGTTTAATAAATTTGCATTAATTTTAGAAATTTTTCATAAGTTTCGCAAATTTTGCATAAATTTCTCTAACATTCTATAAATTCCCGACACTTTCCGTAGCGTTCCAAAACCTGCCATAGATTTCCAAAATCATTGTCAAATGAAGGAAAATTTTAAATTCGTGAGGAATGTTGATGTTCGTTATTGGCTTTAGGGTCAGGTGAAATTGAATACAAATTAAATTGTTTCA
>JAUMHM010000031.1:69904328-69917269 GCA_032362435.1 Melikaiella ostensackeni
GCTTCAGTTTCAGGTTAGCCCTGAAGAAGTGAACTGTAATGTTCACGAAACGTCGGCAAGATTCGTAGTTTTGCACATGATTGAGATCCAAAGAATGTTTCTTTAGACTGGCATCATCAATCGCTCGCTATGTGCGCGTGAGGTTATTGTCTAAAGCATTTTTTATTTTTCATTGTTTTGTTTTCTTGTTTTTCCGCAGATGAATGTAGTTAACCGATTGTTATCAATTGTGCCTGAGATGGTCGCAAGCCGATGAATATTTCCTGTCCAAATCGACGACCTGGTAAATGCAATATCTTCAGCGCGACTTTTTAATGGAAAAAAAATGTTCCGATAAATAAATTGCATCCGACGAAGCGTGCCGAGTAATGAGACATGGTAGGGAATTCGAAAATTATCCATCGACATTCGATCCCAGAAGGTGGAGAAGGGGTGTGAAATTACTTCTTTTAAATTACGTGTCCCGCTGCATCGCGTGAAAATATCGAAACCAATGAACGAGGTGACAGCGTCGAAGTCAGACTTGCGTGATAACTAAAACGCGGATCACGTAATAATTTCAAATCCAATTTCGGTTTTTTAGATTTGTCAATGATTGACGTTCTTAATTTTTTTTATATTCAATTTGCGCTCAGAAAAAAGATTTTTTGATTCAAAGAAAAATATTCATTGGCACTCAGCCAAAGAAAAGTTTCTGTGATTCAAAAAAAATTCGTCTGATTCGAAGAAATATTTTTTGATTCGAAGGGATTTTTTTGGTTAAAAAAAATGGTTTTTGTTGGAATAATAAAAATGGTTTTTGTTGGAATAATAAAAAATTGTTCTTTGATTCAAAATGATTTTCTTCATTTCGAAGTTATTTTTGGTAAAATGAAAGAAATTACGTTAAAGACACGGTTTCTTTGAATCAAGACATTTTGCTGAGCGTCTACTCTGGTAGTTTTTCATTTTAGACATAATTTCTTGGGATTCGCGTTCCTTCGACAATTTTACTGCCTGAAAATAGTATGAATATCGAATAAGATAAAGACAGCAATTTAATATTATCGAAAGCGTAAAAATGGAAGAGAAAAATCGAGTTGGAGGACATTAACAAATTAATGACTGTCATTCGCGTTTATTCCCCGAGGTCATGATTCAACCCTGACCCTGGAAACTCTACGATAATAATTCTCAGGAAAAAATTGCATTATTTCTCGTCGGTTCCAACTTTTTCCTCTGGTTCAATGATATGGCATGTATAAAAAAAGTACATCCCTTTGAGGGGAAAAAGAGATATATGTAATCATATTGCAATGATGGTGAACGTGGTCGGTGTGTTCATCATGCACTACATCGAGTTCATTTCGAACCCCTGCAAATTTATTGAGAAATTCAAGTTACCACAAACTGCAAGCTCGGAGATCACGCAATGCAAATACATCAATTTTTTAAAATTAAAGAGCAATTTTCCAAAAGGTCTTATATCTAAGACCCAGCAAAAAAAAACTTTTTTCTTGTATACCTGTTTGGAATATTTTTGATGCATAGATACAAAGAAGGAGGACATGCACTCACTTCTCGCATGATATGTTTGGACGAAATGAGATAGTATAATTTATGAAAAAGCGTTATAGTGGCTGTTATATTCTGCGTCAAATGAGCTTTGTTCGAAGTATTTTTGATGCATTGAGACAAAAAGAAGGACAGTATGAGGACACCTACAAAACTAGTGACTAAAAACATAAGTCATGTACTCACTTCTCGCATGATATATTCGGAACAAGATGAGATAGAATAACGTATGAAAAAGCGTTAGAAAATTTATTAAATTCTGCGTCAAATCAGCTCTGTTAGAAGAACTTTAGATTAATAGAGACAAAAAGGAGGATAAAAGTATGAGGACATAAAACTAGTGATGAAAAACATGCACTCACTTCTCGTATGATATGTTTGGACGAAATGAGATGGAATAATTTATGAAAAAGCGTTAAAGAGGCTGTTATATTCTGCGTCAAAAGAGCCTTGTTTGAAGTATTTTTGATGCATAGAGACAAAAAGAAGGAGGAGAGTATGAGGACACCTACAAAACTAGTGACTAAAAACATGCGTCATGTACTCACTTCTCGCATGATATGTTTGGAACAATGTGAGCTAGAATAATTTATAAAAAATAGCATAAAAAATTATTATATTCCGCGTGAAATAAGCCCTGTTTGATGTATTTTTGATGAATAGAGAGAAATTAAGATAAAAATCTATTAGATTAAATTTAATCGTGTTAGGAATTTCAAACACATTTATAGGAATGAAGCTTAAGGTATACGTGTGTGAAACTTCAATCATATTCTCTTTAAATTTCAAAACATTTTCATGTAGGAAAATCGTTTTAGTTGACAAAAACTGGGCGTTTTACCTTAATTTCAAATAGAATTATATTTTTGAAAGATGACATACGGTGAGGTGAAAGGGGAAACAAGTAACTTCTTTTATATACTTTTCGGTGTTGCTAGGGACGGTAATAAAAAATAAGCAAGATATACGTGTTACCAGGCGGGCCCTTGGGGGCATAACTCTGCTAATATACCCCACTGAAACCTATTCCACCTTCTCTCAACTCCGTAGAATTTTTTTTGTCGCTCTTTCTCTCGTGTTCTCTTTCTGACCTACAGAAATCACCCTTCCCCCAACCATGTTGTTTACGCAGGTTCGCTGTTAACGCATCCTCTTAAATGAAGATCTACACCTCCACAAAGTTGCAACCACTCTCGTTTCGTAAGCACTTCCGAAACTTTAAATTTTAAAGAAGCGACAAAGTTGGAAAACTTACTTTAAATGGCTGAAAATTTATTAGTAAGCAGGGCCAATCCTTCAAAGCTCCTTACAACAGCTTACAGTACCATTCAGGAGTATGAGGACACCTACAAAACTAGCGAATAAAAACCTGCACTCACTTCTCGCATGATATGTTCGGAACAAAATGAGATAGGATAATTTGTACTAATGCATTAAAAAGTCTATTGCATTCTGCGTACAATGAGCCCCGTCTGATGTATTTATGATGAAGAGGGTCAAAAAAGAGGACAGTATGAAGACGCCTGCAAAACTAGCGATTAAAAATATGTACTCACTTCTCAGATTATATGTTAAAATATACGTTAAAATATTTCTGATGCATAGAGACAAAAAGAAGGAGGATAATATGAGGAGTGAGGACACCTACAAAACTAGCGATTAAAAACATGCACTCACTTCTCGCAATTTACATGATTCAACTTCATCTTCTTACAAAATCCAGGAAAGTTACCGAAAAATATTAGGAGTCACGCATAATAACCCTTAAAATCTTTACTTCAAGATGAGTCCAAAAAACTAAAAAAAGGTTGATTCATTCTCGAATTATCACAATAAATGTGGAGGCGTGCGCAAGGCAAAAATCGCTCGGACGAACGGTGCTCGACCTTATGTCCTTTGTCTGTTCTGATTTTCGTCTTGCGCATGCTTCTACATTTTTTATGATAACTTAAGAATCAGTTTACATTTTTATAATTCCTAGAGCTTCTTTCAAAGACAAGATTTTAAGCTTTATCGTGCGTGACTTTCAATATTTTACTATAATTTTCCTAGATTTTTCCAGAAGTTGACGTTGAATCATAAAATTGGCAAAAATTAAAAATTAGATCGGTCTTTCACACTTATTAACTCAATCTCCATTAATAAAAAATACTTCAAACTGGATTAATCTCATGCAAAATTCAATAATCTTTTTAACGCTTTTTGATAAATTATTCTATCTTTTCTTGTTCGGAGCATATCATGCGAGAAGTGAGTGCATTTTTTTAATCGCGATTTTTCTGAAAATTAAAAATTCTGATTTCCTTGGCAAACTACGGGAGATATGTAAAAAGCTTACAAAGCAAAGATGTTCTTCTAAAAAAAAATCTAATAAAATTTTCTCACCACTTTTCAAGCTTTTTCATAATTTTTAAAATATATGCATGTATATGCATTTTTTCAAAAACTCACTATTTTTGCTTTCTGTCTCTTTAAATACGTGTGAGCTATTGGTTTTCACGACTTTTCAGTAATTATATCAGTAGATATATATTCTTTAATCTCTTATCACTTCATTTTTGCAAAATTTTCGAAAATTGTTTTCTTTTTGAATTGGAACAAACATTTTTTGGGAATATCAAAAAGTGGTACGAGAATTTTTAGTAGATCTTCTAAAGACGAATAAGTTTGCTCCGTAAACTTTTTCTTATCTTGAATATTTTTTCTAGAAAATCAAAATGCTCGACTGTCAGTAAAATTGGCGCGGCTTTTTTTCAATTTGATACAATTTTTGGCACCCGGCCTAAAAAGTTTGATAATGCCAAAAGGAACCTTCAGTATTCAAACCATTTTTTTTCAAAAGCATTTCTACTAATTTTCAGTAGAAAATTATTTACAGTCAAATTCTTAACAATTCACTTTAGCAAAAGAATCCTTATTAAAGTTATTGACTAACTTTTTTACTGTGAATTAGTAGATTTCTACTTAAATGGTTTCTAACATAAAATTTTCTGTTTAAATTATTTTAGATTATGCATCACTTTTTACAATTTTAAGAGATGCAAATTTGATGAAGCTCTGAAATAATTTAAATGGAATGGTCACATAAATTATTATTTATAACTCAATTGTTATTGCAAACTTGCAGGCGTAACAATTTCAAGATTTCCGCTAAATTATATTGCTAGAATTATCAGATTTTTTGAATCTGTAAAGTCTTAATGAAATTCAATAGTTTTTTATTTAATTATGGTAAATATGACAGATTTCACAAGTATAATAGAAACTTTTGATAACACAAAAATTCGCAAAGTATGTATAAATGCTTTTAATTTTGGAGCTTCAAAATTGGAACGAACGTCACGAGTATAAATAATCATTTATATGTACCTACCTACCAAAAATCGATTTTATTTGATACCTTCTAAAATATTGAGTGTATCAAAATATATCTTATATAAAAGTTGTACATCTAGTCAGGAAGCATATTTTATTATGAATAACTTTTTTCCGTAAGACTGACGATTTTTGACAAAAAATATTTTAAAAAACTGACGCCACAAGTTTCTTGGATTTATTTTCAAAAACCGTTAGTCGTACGGAAAAAAGTTTTTTTACAATAAAATATGCTTCTTGACTACACCTACAACTTTTACATGACGTATATTTTGATAGGATCAATATTTTCGAACATTTCAAATAAAAACAGTTTTGGTACATATAAATGATTATTTAAATATTCAAGAGCCCGGGAACCAATCTGGGGGATGCCGTAGAACATCCAAAACTTAAAAGTAAGGACCAATCTAATACTGGTGTCTTGGAGATTATTATTACTATACCATTAAGCCGCACCTCTTTCGGGGTAAGGGTAAGGGTAAGGGTAAGTAAGGGATGTGCAGAAAAAGGAAGAGGTTTTAGAACAATTTCGAAGTTATCGCGTGTTGTTCATTCGAACGACACACTCGTCCCACAGCAACTTTTAGAAGCCAACCATTCACTCCATTCTCTTTCAGAACTTCCCAAAGTGTAAATCTACTCACCTCATCGAAAGCTTTCTCCAGATCAACAAATGCACAGGAAACTCTTTTGTTTACTTTTAAACTTTTTTCTATGATCTGCCTCAAGCTGAATATCTGATTCGCACATAGCAGGCTAATCACTCTATGATTAGGTCGATCACCTTTATCACCCTTGCCCTTGTAGAGTGGCAAGTGGGGCGATAATTGCCTTTCTCCAATCATTTGGAATTTCAGCGTTGACAGCACACAGATTTATCAATTCGCTCAGCAGCACAAACAAATATCCATCACCGCTTTCAATCACTTCAGCGGTGATATAATTCACACCAGCAGCCTTAACATTCTTTAGTTTCTCAAGCACGGATACAATGTCGTCGATATCGATTCTTCTTCCGCCACCTACAACGGGATTGTCTAACATATCCTTTTCAGTGTCACGGTTGTTGTGCTCCATAGCTTGACCTTCATGCAATTTCTTTTAAAAATCACTCATACAGTCTTTCACTTTGTCTGAATCCCATACCATTTCACCATCAGTATTCATAATTGAGACTAACTCAGTGCTAGTACTTCCTTCCCTAATCGTCTTAACCCATTTATAAAAGAATTTCTTATTTTCTTCAAAATAAATTTGCATTTTTTATCTTCTTCTGCTTTCATTTTATCCTTGCTTTCTTTGACTAATATCTGGGCTCTTCAGCTTGTATCCATATAATCATTTTTTGTTCTAGTCCTTTCCTCTTTGCGAACTCTCTATTTTAACTCGCGTCTGATCTAGCTTATTATCAATTATCGTTCTCCTCCTCCATTCTTAACCTACGTTCATTTTTGAAATTATGAGGTATTGATCCGTTTCAAATTCAGAGCCTCTCATAACTCTTGTATCTCTTACTAGCCCTCTCAGTCTCTCATCTGTTACAATAAAGTCAATCATACTGTGGCATTGACCTTTGTACCAAGTATACATGTGAATTATTTTATGTCTGAACTAAGCATTTGTAATAACCAAACCTTCTTCTGAACATAAGCTAATCAATTTATCCCCATCACCGTTCGTTTCTGGGCCTTTGAAATGACCAAGCACCCTGTCGGTACCTTCGCGTTGCACGCCGGCCGAGCCAGTCAGATCTCCCAGTAAAATGATTCTTTCGTCAGGATCGCAAGTAGCTATAATATCATTCAAGGTGTCCCAGAATGTATCTTTTACATCCCTACTGTGACCATCAACTGGAACGTAGCATACCATAATAAATGGCCTTCGGATTCCTACTTTCATTCTAACCCATAATAATCTAGGAGATATGCATTCATACTCTTTGACATGTTGTTCTGCTTTCTCACTCCTCCTCCTTGTCTACCGTATGATTCGTTATCTACTCCTGACCAAAGTTCGAGTCCATTTTCTATATTTCTTACCTCACATCCCTTCTTCTTTGTTTCCGGTATACAGAAAATATCTAGCTTCCTTACGTGCTTTGTATTCCGCAATTCCCTTTCCTTAAGAATATTTATACGTCTAGAATTCCAAACATCTAATCTCCATTCATCGCCTGAAACTTTTCCGAGCCATGACTTCTGTCAACAGAAGTGTCAATCCTATCCGAGGCTATATCATTATTTGTGTTGTTTATTATTTAAAGTATATACCCAACTGCCAGCTTAATGAGAGAAATTTATTCCATTAAGTATAAAATCATGTCCAAACTAAGCAGCTAAATCGTCATAAGGTGAAGTGTGAATTCATAACGTCAGTCCCACCAAACTTCGGTCATACAAAGGAGTGTACGAAGACAAAGCCAGAACCAAAGGAGTTATGATCAGTTTGTGTTGTAGACTGAGAAGGGCACCAGTCTCCTCCATTTTGGCCTCTAATATGGGAAAAGGCCATTCATTACTCTAGAAATATGATTAGAACTCCCCCCCTCCATGAACAAAAACTTGACAAGCTTAGAAACCTCCATAAATTTTTCATTCCAAAAATTCAATTCTCAAAAGTTCTTATAAGTTTCCAAAACTTTCCATACTTTCAAAAAATTTCCAAAACCTTCCATACTTTCAAAAAGTTTCCATGAAGTTTCAAAACTTTACATGAATTTCTCAAAGTTTTCATAAATTTCCGGTAATTTATAAAAAATCATACATTTTCATTACAAATTTATTATCATTACAATTTAATTTAATTCCATTACCAATTACTTTCCATTGCATTAATTACATTATTTCCTTACGTAATTTCTATAAAATGTAGTAAAATCTACAAACATATTGGTCTATGGTAGTTTTAAAAAAATTCATGTCTGGAATAGTCTCTATTTGAAAAATGGCTTTCTTCATACAAGTTTATTCCTATAGATAGAATCAAAATTGTTTCCCTTTCTGAAATACAACAATTTTTACAGAATCAAAAAAAAATCGTAAAAGTTGATCTTGGGCTCAATAGATCGCGAAATGTCCCTATGTACTTTATCGACCATATAATTAAATTAATACATATTGTTTTGTAAAAAAACTAATAACTATGTGCGATTGAAGTGCTCCTGGAGAGGAATTAAATCCTTCCTAATCAGCCTTTTTTGAGACCTCGTTGTTAAGTTACTCACAAATAACCTAAATCCGAAGGTTCCGGGGCGGATTGCTACAACAAAATAAATTATAAATAAATTTAAAAAACGTTATACATTGATGAATCACGTTAAAAAATATACGTATAGTAATGTTCAAATAATTGTATAGGCATATAGTCAGTAATAACTAAAAAATATACTAATCAAATATAGGTTACGTTTATACGTTACAGCTAGTTCTTGTTTCTTTCCTTATTATTATGTTTATTTTTTATTTTGTTATATATGAAAATATTTTTATATGCGTTCCTAGGGTTAATATTAATATTTAATAAACAATTTTAATTTTTTTTAATTCTGGACTTTTTCTTCTTTAACTACTATAGAATGGTTTAGTTTTGTACTAATTTGAGTGTAGGATACACGCACTCGTAATTATAATTGGTCATAATCATGGAAAAAATTTGTATAGGCTTTAAATAAGTCGAAAAAATTGAGTGTAGCGATTCGCCTCATCGCGGGGTGAATGGCTACAACTACCTATTACCTCAAATTATTAATTACCAGCTTTTTTGTTTACAATGAACTGCAGAACATCTTTTCTTGAGACCTTAAAGAACTCATATTTACAGCTATCAAAAATTTGATACCATTTAGGCATTTTCTACATCACTTATTAGTCATGATTTGTGAAAAACTGTTATGATTAATTAATAAATATATTTGCTTCGTGATAGAGGAAGCATTAATGATTATTTTAAATATTTCAAATTAATAATGAAAATGTTTCGAAATATTAGGGGGTGTCTGCCACAAAAACACAAAAATACAAAAAGATCAATCAATTCGTCTCAACTGAAGGAGTCTTCTATTCTTGCATCAACTTAGAATTAGGTTAATAAAAACATTTTTACTATAAAAAACACATTTTTAAAATATTATAAATGACCATAACTTCCTAAATCTACAACGAAATGTATTCATATTATGGATCAATCGAGTCATCTCGAATCAAGGAGTCTTTTTTATTTTTACATCAACTTTGAATTATGTTAATGAAAAAAGTTTTACTATAAAAAAACCCTCTTTAAAAATATTTTATAGTGCATAAATAATGTAAAATTCTATATTTAAAAAAATCCTTGCATCAGTTTTGAGATATTAGTGGTGGAAATAAGCCCTCCAAATTTCATCGATTTATCTGCAACCTTCTTTAAGTTATCATGTTAACAAAAAAGGGCGACATCTGCACACACATACATACGAACAATTACTTAATACATTAAATCAGACATTTATCAACTGAGAAGCATTGAATCAAATCATTATATAAATATTAGAAATTATTACGACTTCAAACCTTCCTCTATAATAAACCAAAATCGACTAAAACAACATTTATTTAAACAAACTACATTCTATTTTCTGAAACATTCTTTTTAGTTAAATAATAATACCAAGAGCGTGTCCTATAAGATTTTTATGGTTTCTGAGCTTCTGGGCGTTTCAACTTATACCCTTTATTAATTTTATTCACATGAAATGCAACAATTTTTAAATCTGTAAATCAAATATCAGGGGATAAAAAATATTCACTGAGTTGAACTTCAATTTGAATTCGAATTAGAATTTAATGAGAATTGAGATTATTTTTTGAAATAAGAGTGGCAAACGACAAAACGTCCATATGTCGGTTTCAAATCGCATTTTCACGCGCGACTCGCATGGACCATAGTGGGATTGCTGCTTAGGGACGTGAGGGTAGGTTTTATATTTATGGCAGGGTATTAATGCCCTGCCCTTTTTTTTCGTTAATAACTGAGCTCGATACGCACACGGGGTGAGAAGCGCCGCGCCGACACCCAAAGTGTCGAGGGGTGGGTGAGTTTTTTTTCATAGGGTGAACAAAAAACGAGGGGCTTCTCACCGTCTGCTTCCCGCAACGGTGCTTTTTTAATGGCAGGATATTTTCCTTCTTATTTTAGTCCATTCGCGTCAAAAGCGTGCACTGATTCATTCCTTTTTATTGAACACTTTTCAAATTTGTGTTACACTCAGAAAAATATTTTTTTTCGAATTAAAGAAACCGTTTCTTTAACATAATTGTTTCCATTCAACCGAAAATAACTTCAAAACTAAGAGTCATTTTAAATTAAAGAAAATTTTCCCTTGGAACAACAAACCATTTCTTTGAGCCAAAGAAACTTTTCTTAGACTAAGAGCTAATGAATATTTTTCTTTGATTCAAGAAAATTGTCTTCGAATTAAAATTTTTTCTCTCTTTTTTTCTAAGACTACATATTATGAGCTCTTTTGTGAAACTTTTCTCTGGACATTTGTAAAGTATTGGCTGATTTCTCAAAATCGATATTAATAGTCGTTCATGACTGCATGCAATATCATTTAAATGACTAGAAAAACTGTCTCTGATGATAGCTTGTCTCCCCAGTTTGAATGATACTTTGCATCATGCACAATAATTTTTATGAATTATACCATTCTTTATAAATTTTTTATGTAATGGGGGTAATATCAATTGGATAGCATTTTGAGTTTAATGGATAGTAGGATGGGCCAGAAAAAAAATTATTTGACAAAAAAAAACAGCGCGGTAGTGACAAGTTTTATTTTGGGTGCCTTACAACCTACGTATAATCTGAAATAGATCGATAAATATCCTGAGGTTCTGCGGGGCAAAGAAAGTTCTAAAAATTCGTAATTCTCAGAGTTTTGCAAAAATCGCTCATATTAATTTTTTTCGTATACAACATAATAAGCCCGATTTTCAAATATCTTGTTAAATTGAATATTTTCAGTTTTCACAGGACAAGATCTCATTTTTATGAACTTCAAAAAAACTATAATATTTTTTAAAAGCTTTGAAAACCATCTTAAGATTTTGTTGAACCTGTAGAATCTTTTTGCACTCAAACTTTACTTAAAAAGACTGAGAAGACTTCAGCAATTAATTCAGGGTCTGGACATTTTGATGGCTAAAATTTTCTTATTTTTTGTTTAAGTAAGTTTTGATTGAGATAGTTTGAGAAGCTTCAAAAAAAAAATTTGAATTATTTAAGCTTATTTAAAATAAGATTTTGTCCTAGAATCTAGATCACAGTATTTCCCCTATTTTCCCTTTTTTCTCCTGTTCTTGAAAAACATCTCCGGTCTCCTCTTTTTTATTTGAATATACGATATTTGAAAATACAATATTTGAATTACGTGAAATTAAAAAATCGTTAACGCACGAATACGAAATAATTGGACTTAAAAGAAATTAAAAATGATTTCAACCTTTATTTAAAACCAAAATAAAATCTTACACGTAATATAAATATCACATTGTCGGTTCGATGAGAAATTAAAATTTCTTTGATTTGCCCGAATATCGGGAGTTTATCGTCAACATCAATAATCGTATCGTGTCTGGATCGACTTCAATATCTGAAATGAAAATTATTTACAGGTTTCACTTCGGTTTTATAAAAACACATCCAATCGTAATGGTAACATAAAAATGTTTAGTTTTTGGATTGAAATCTGAAATTCTTTAACTCTTCTCTATGAAAGCCGTCTTACGAGGAAGTGCATTATTGATTTTTAGAAGCGCCAATGCTCCGAAATTGCTAATACTTATGAACATGAAACGTACCTTCGAACATTATTAAATGACATCTTTCTTTACAATTTTAAGTACCTTCGAACCTTTTTTTTGTGAAGTCGTTAACTTCACATTATTTTAGTAAACTACTTACGTCTGTTAATCCATAATCCAAAAAGGATTCAAGTAATCTGTAGAGATAGTAATTTTATGTTGCGCAAATTCTGTTGTAAAGTCAAAGTTCTTTCTTTATTTAGAGGTTATTAAGCTTTCTCTACTCAGAATTTTGTAGTCAAATATGCAAAATCCATACTTAGTATGCAACATAAGTCCACAAGACACGTCCGAAAATACAAGTCAAAAATCAGCTCAGTAATAATAAGGTAATTAGTACCAAATCAGAAGGCGCTGTCACGCTTGTTGAAAATCAAAGCTCCAACTCTAACACAAGAAATTGTACGTAAGCGCGCACGGCCGCACGCAAACGCTGCTCATACATTTCTATATCTCAGGTACTTACGTTTAATTCAACATCTCAGATGTTTACATTCAACATTTCAGGTTACACATTTTCTATTATTATCCAATAATATCTCGAATTTTAAATTTTATATTTTTGATAAAAGATAAATTTTCCAAAAGGTTAAGTTTTTGAAAGAAAACATGATTCTAGATTTACGTTCAAGATTTAAATGTTTCCTTCATTTGACAAAGATTCTGTTCGTAAAAAAGGTATCATATTACATCTCGAGTAGAGGGACATGCGTCGCCTGTAAACCAAACAGTTTCAAAGAAAACATGTCCCGTCTTAGTTCGCACAGTTTTACGAAAAAAATACACTTGAAAATTCTGTTAGTTTATTCTAACGCGTTTATTTTCCAATATCTTTAATGTTTTTGAATTTTCTGTACGTGTAGTGAGCCTCTTTATTAAAAGTTTCGATTTTAAAATGCTACACGTGAACCTCAGATATTTGTGACAACCTCCGTGCAACACCAATAATTTAAAATAATTGAAATCACATAAAAATTAACAATAAGTATTTTATTTTTACTATTATATTTTCGATGAAAGATAAATTTCCCAGAAGGCTAAGTTTTTAAAAGAAAACAGGATTCTGAATTTACGTCCAATATTTAAAATTTTATCCATAATAATCGGTGGGGAAATTGTATTGACCCTCAATAGTAAAATTCGTGAGGAATGTTGATGTTCGTTATT
>JAUMHM010000031.1:69919526-69934570 GCA_032362435.1 Melikaiella ostensackeni
CCCCCCCCCCCCCCCCCCCCCCCCCCCCCCCCCCCCCCCCCCCCCCCCCCCCCCCCCCCCCCCCCCCCCACGAGGGAGATGTGGAAGAATAAATAAAAAATTTCAAAAATATGAATAAAGTCTTACTATTTTTTGCCCACAGTGGTACTTGTACAGAAATCTTTTGAAATTAAAGGTTAAACCATTGACAACTATACTTTGGTGATTTTGAATTCTCGGTTGTTAAAGCTCCTTCGGCTTTAACGAATACATATTTATCACTTGTCTCTTAAAATTTTCTGTATTATGTAGAAATCTATTGAAATAAATTTATGTTATATTAATTTCTGCGCCCTACGTAACTCCTTTGGTTCTATCTTGGTTTTCATATTTTCCTTTGCATGACCGAAGTTTGGTGGGACCGACGTTATGGATGAACACTTCACCTTACAACGATTTAGATGCTTAATTTGGACATGATTTTATACTTATGGAATGAAATTCTCGCATCAGATTGTAGTTGGGTGTATACTTTTAACAATGAATAATACAAATAATAATGTAGCCTCGAGTAGGGTTGACACTTCTACTGACGAAAGGCATGTTCTCGGAAAAGTTTCAGGCGATAAATGGAGATTAAGTGTTTGGAATGCTACCGGTGTAAATGATCTGAACTCTTTCAGGGTTTCATAATTCTTTCATATTTTTATAGTTTGTATATGCATGTAAGCATTTTTGAGAATCCAGAGTGTCTAGGCTATATAAATTTCGGTGCAAAATGCATTTTTTAATTTGTTTATCAGTTTATTATAAACAAATAGAGTGAAAAACCCCAATTTTTAAAGAAAAAAATCGGTTTCTCGTAAACGCAAAAAGCAAACGTTCTACACTTTTTTCTACACGATCTTCATACATCGACCTTACATTTGTATTTTTTTCGGATTTTTTCGTACGCTAGTTTTTGTGAAAAAAAATTTTGAAATTTAAAAAAAATTAATTGAAAAAAAATTATTTATTATGCGTTTTTTATACTTATTATTAATTGTTAAATTTGTTTAAATGTTCGAATTTGTATATTTGTTGATTTCTAGAAGTTAATTGCGTTGTTAACAGAGCATAGTTACTTTTTTAACCGATAGATGGCCGAGAGCTAATGTACCATATCGTGGTATCAGATTCAGTGCTTTTGTAAGTAACAACCTTACTTGCAAAAATAAACCGAAATTCTTATTACTTCCTTTTCATTTTTGTTATTCTATAGTTCTTGAAAAAATTTCGAAATGCATATCAAAGTATATAATATAAAAGTTTGATGCTTATATAATTTTGGTATCAGCATCGTAATGAAGGATACAAAAAACACCATTTTACTCATTTCAGTGTGAATTTATTTCAAAAACCGAAAATTCAGCTTTAAGTAGACGCCATATTGGATCCGCCATCTTGAATTTTGAAATTCTGACATCAGAATCGTGATTAGCGACCCGAAAAACCCTCTTGTACCGATTTTTGTGTACATTACTAAAAAAATCGTGGATTTAACCTTAAATAGTCGCCATATTGGATCTGCCATCTTAAATTTTGCAATTCTGACGTCAAAATCGTGATTAGCGACCCCAAAAACCCCCTTGTACCAATTTGTGTGACATTACTAAAAAAACCGCGAATTGAACCTAAAATAGTCGCCATGTTGGATCCACCATCTTGAATTTTGGAATTGTGACGTCAGAATCGTAATCAGCGACCCCGAAAACCCTCATATAACCTATGATTTCCAAAATTCATATAAAAGAAAAAAGTGCCCCTGAAAGGGTTAATAATGATTTATTTTGAATAATTCTTTGCGTTGAACAAACATTTATTCCATTCTGAACAACTTTCCTGCCGGAACTTTTTTGTTGCTCAAAATTCGCTTGAGAAATTCTAAGAATTGGGTGAATTTCGGCGAGTTGAAGTAAAAAAAGACGAAAAAATTTTTTTCTAAAAAACAGAGTTTTCAGGCTTACTTCGAAAACGGCAACAGCTGAAACTTTTTTGTCTCGGGAAAAAGATGCGCAATTAAATTTTCTGTAAGAATATGTATGTAAGAGAATTTTACAATTTTTTCACAATTTTTTAACCCTTAAACACAACGAAAATACTTATTCTCCATGAATCCAAAATAATAACGCGTTTCTTCGATTCTCTCAAACCTTTTTTAATTGCTAATTATTTAAAACTCTGGCGTTATATTGACGGCTGCTACACTGTCACTTTTAGTCACATTTTTTTCTCAAATCACTTTTTAGAACCTAAGGGCCTAACCACCACTGAATTCAGGTCTATACCTACTTCTGAATTTTCTTGAATTCTTGGAAATTCTTTGAAATTTCCTTGAAATGCACTGTATTCATTGGATTTTTTTGGATTTTCGATGCCTTTAAATTCATCCTGAAGACTCATTGATTCTCCATGAATTCTTATGAATTTTATCAAATTCGTATTGACCAATTGCATTCTCATTATTTGTTTTTTTTTCAATTCACTTGAATTCACTTGGAATTCACACAGAATTCTTATGAATTAATCCTGAATTATGAATTCTTTGGAAATCTCTTAATTTTTTAAAAATTCGCCTGAATTATTTTGGATGTCCTTTAATTCTTCTAAATATTTTTTTGACTTTAATTTTTCTTTCTTTTTTTTAATTTTAATTTTCAATGTTTAATTTCAATTTTAATTTTAATTTTTAATTTTAATTTTAATTAATTTCTTAATTTACCCTGAAATATTTGAAACTCACCTTAAATTGTTAAGCATTTTATCAATTTTTTTTTTGAATTTCCTTGAATTTCTCTGAATTTTCTCCAAACTAAATGAATTCAATGGATTTTAAAAATATTTCCATTCGTTTTCAATTCGATTGAATTTTTTAAAATTCACCTTGAATTTTTATGTATTTCATTTCAATTTCAATTTCATCGAATTCTTTTGAATTCCTTTGAAATGCTTGCATTTTCTCTTGCACATATCTCTACATTTTTTATGAAAATTAGAGAACCAGCGAACATTTTTATAGTTTCTTGGGCTCATTTTGAAGAGTAGACTTCAAGGTTTGTTATGCGCAACTTTTAATATTTTACCATAATTTTCTTAGATTTTGCCAGAACTTAAAGTTGAAGTTGAATCATAAAAATTGTCAAAATTCAGAAATTAGATCAGTCTATCTCATTCACTAACTCCGTCTCTTTTTACTAAAAAAAAAACTTCAAACAGGACTCATTTGATGCGAAGTTTTCATAAATTTTCCAGTGCTTTCTTATGAATTATTTTATTTCATTTTTTCCGAACATATCATGCGAGAAGTGAATGCATGTTTTTTATCGTTAGATTTGTATCCTTATACTGAGCGTCCTCTTTTTTTATCTCTATTGATCAAAAATACTTTAAACTGGGCTCATTCGACACGGAATTCAATATCTCTCCAACACTTAAAAAAAAATTATTCTATCTTATTTTCTTCCGAATATATCATGCAATAAGTGAGTGCCTGTTTTTAATCGCTAGTTTTGTATGTGTCCTCACTCCTCATACTGTCCTCCTCCTCTCTGTCCTTATTCATCAAAAATACTTTAAAGAGGACTTACTTGATGCGGAATTTAATAAACCTTTCCAATTCTTCAAAAAAATTCTTTTATCTCATTTTGTTCCGAACATATCAAGCGAGAAGTGGTGCATGTTTTTAATCGCTAGTTTTGTAGGCGTCCTCACTCATCATATTGTCCTCCTCCTTTTTGTCTCTATTCATCAAAAATACTTTAAATAGGGCTCATTTAACGCGGAATATAATAACCTTTTCAATGCTTTCTTTGTAGTAATTTTATCTCATTTTGTTCCGTACATATCATGCGAAAAGTGAGTGCATGTTTCCAATCGCTAATTTATTTTCTCAAAACCTATATCCGCGACAAAAATCATCATAACTCCTGTTTCTAATCTATCATAGGAATCTCTTTGAAGCAACCTCTCCCAAATCTCTTTGTGCAGATCTCGTAATTTCTTTGTGTAGATCTGGTAATTTCTTTGTGTGAGAGGAGAGAATTGATTTAAAGAAGAGATGGAACTTGGAAGCAGTTGTGCTGGTAACAATGCATTCCTTCTTGGGGACTTATTACAGAATCGAACGCACTTGTATCAGGTTCGAATCCATCGCTAAGATACTCGTGCATTCGTACAAGAATCCCATTATAAAAATTGTGTGTGTGAGGACCAGGCATACGTGTAGCGTATAAGGGGAAATACATATAAGTGGTATGGGATGGCACATTCCAAGACCCATTCAGACGGCCATGCTACCCGTTGTCAGACATGCTCACAGACAGGCAGGCAGACATTCGAACGAACCTTTTCTCAATCAGACCAATGCATTTTAAGATAATTGTCTCACTCGTCCTGATATCCTCTTGACCGTTTCACTCGATCCAAAGCTTTCTCAGAGATTCACGGTACGCTTTACAGACCAGCAACTTCAGACAATTCACGGCTTGAGGTATTCTTACATACACTGTTAAGAATGTTTTGAAATATAAAGTAAAATTAGTTCATATGTGATTTGAATTTTCAAAAAATTACTGATGAAATACGACTATAAAGTACCAAAAAAGTTCTTCATCATGTTGATCGTACATCATATGTTTGATTTCAAAAACACAGTGTTTCATCTGCGAATCTGAAAATTTCATCAACTCTTTTCTATTGCCACATTGAACAAGAATGATCCAGTAGACCATCTTACAGAAGAAAAGCTGATACAAAAATACCGATACTATTCCGAAAAATAACCGAAAGAATACGATACACGCACTTTTCATATCAACAAAAGAAATTTTCATCAATGTTGAAAAATAATCAGCATCATGTCATTATCTGTTTTATTCCAAGAACCCAATTTTTCATCAACGGATTTTGAAATCTCATCAACTCTTTTCTATTGCCATCACTTTGAATAAAAACGATTAAATACCATCTTACAGAAAAGCTAATACAAAAATACCAATACAATGCCGAAAAATAACTCAAGGAACACGATAAACGCACTTCTCGTTTCAACAAAAGAAATTTTCATTAACGTTGAAAACTAATCAGCACCATGTCATCATCTGTTTGATTCCAAGAAAAAAATGTTTCATCTACGGATCTTGAAATCTTATCAACTCTTTTCTATTATCATCACTTTGAATAAAAATGATCTAGTATCATCTTACAGGAAAGAAGTTGATACACAAATACCTATATTTCCGAAAAACAATCCAAAGAGAAATGCACTTCTCATACCATCAAAAGAAATTTTCATCAATCAATGTTCAAAACAAATCAACAGGATGTCGAAAATTATTTTCAGTTGTCATGATCCTCAGAAGAAAACACAAAACTGTTTGGAATAGTTCAAACAAATAATTTAAGCAAAACACATTATACGAGTATATTTAATTCATCATATCAACGAATGAAAGTTCTCGTAGGAAAATGTAGAAAAAATAATATAAAAAGATCAAGTCATATAAAATATTTATGAGTGAAAGATTGTCTATACAGATTTACTTTTTCGAGGGGGTAAATTATTTCGAATATAAATTATTGTAATATGTAATTTGGAATCTGTTAGGTGTCAAATATATATGTAATATACACTTTTTTCACAAATTGCAATGCTTTAAAATTTATAATTTTTGAATTATATTTTCAGCAGTATGTATTATACTCTGTATACTAATTTCTCCCTTTTTTTTGTTTCAGGTAAGCAATTATAGTTATTTCGCAAACATCTGAGTGAGTAGAGATATTTAATTTGAACTAAAAATCATAATTATTTTCAATGAATATCGCGGGTTTTTTGTCTTTTTTACGTTGGTGTCTTCCGCAAATCTCCGCAATTAATACTTTTTAAATTCAAAATTTTCGCTGATCTGACTTGCTTATTTTCGACCATTCTATAGTATTACTTGTTTTTTGTCCCTCTACGGGTTTTATGCAGGCTAAATTATTTTTATGGACAGGAGAATTTTTTATGAAATCGAATTTTGACATATTTCTCAGAGTACATCGAAACTTCAATCTTCAGACAAAAAAAATTATATTCACAAAAAAAGTTTAGCCTCCATAAAGCGTATAGGATGCCTTCTTTATATGCGCTCAATTTTTTTTCAGAATATATAAAAATAATTTAAAAAATGTAGTTAGAAACACCCACTTCTTTTCATTTTTTGAAAATATTTTATTGAACTTGGTCTTATACAATAAACTTTTATTAAATTATTTAAAACTATTATGTTACATCTATAAAATTTTATTAATATTAATATACTCTGTTGAACATTTTTCGGAAAGTCTCCCGAAAATGTTCGAGAAGCTAATAGCCCTAAAATTTTGGAAATTTTTTCTGACATTTCGGAGAAAAAGTTTCGGAATCCAGCTGAAAGTTAGAGATTTTTCCCTGTCACACAGTAGGACAAAAGCAGTAGGGGGAATTTTGGGCAGTGTGTACTGGGTTGTTAGACATATTCTGTAGATTTTTTTACCCTCATACTTTGCAAAAACTCACTCTTAATGAAAAGTAAAGACTCAAGAACGTTTTCAAAATTACTTTCAACTAATGGAAATGTATGTACTTTTATTTTTATGAACGTATTGTTTCACGTAGAATGCAACAGACACAGGTTATTTCCGAAAAGCTTAATGTCTAATAAAATTCAATAAGATGGGTGATTTTCAGGACACAATACCTGTAAACATATTCAGAAATAAAACTGGGATGGGCAAGCACTTTTCAGACAAAATCCGTTCAAGCTAGTGCAGTACTTAAGCGGGACTCTTTCCGGGATCCCAATAGGATCCTAGTCGGACTTATTGTTACTCGGATTATCCCAGCAAATCTCCAGTTGGTACAATTTGGTATAAAAGACTCAAAATTAAAAATTATACTTTTAATCCAAATTTGGAACTTAAAGCACTTTTTAAAGCGATTTTACAAGTACCGTAAACTGGTACCAAGCGGCGCATATGGAGAAAAAGCAACGCACCCCTGATTCTGCACTTTTGAATGCGATATTTGCGTCCCATAGGTAAAAAATATAAAAGCTTGCAACTAACAATTGTCATACTTTAATTGAAAGATGTGAAGGATGCAATATCGCGTTTTAAATACAGAATCAAGGGTGCGCCGTTTTTCCCATATATGCGCCGCTTAGCCCCGGTTTACAGTATTCGTAAATTATTTCATTTTATTATTTATCTCTCTGTTCTCTACTCTTTCCAAGAATCTGACTTTATAATCTCCTAAAAAATATATTTTTTTTTCAAACTTAAACAGATAGTGTTATGAAAAGATTAAATGTATAGATTGTATGGAGCGATATTGCATACTGAAACGATTTTTCTTGGAAATCAGAGATCACCCGCTATATAGAGATGCACGAAACCTCCGCGGTGGAGGAGACATTAATATTAAGCACCCCCACCCTTCTGAGATCGTCGATAAGATTTTTATAGTCCGTTCGGGTGGTGGTCGCGGTCGATTCGCGCAGTGCCAAATCACGCGTTCTCCGTTTTATCGACGTCCCGTCGATATAATTTCCATACAGAACAAACCTCTCTACTCAAAAACAATTTCAAAATGCTATTTTAAATTTCACTTAGATTCTTCTTAGTCTCCAAGAATTTCCCTATTCTCATTTTATTGTATTACTACAATGTTAAAAATGGTTATATAATTAGTATACTCTTAGTATATGAATTTTAATATAAGAAAACTGACATCTTGATTTGCAGTCCTTTCCAGTGAATCGCTTTAGCTACATACAAATGAACTACAAAACAAATATAGAGATAGTACCTACAACTGATCATACAATGTACCAGTCCTTAAGTGCCTGAAGTCACAGGTTCCAGTTGGTAATCAGCAATCAGTATGGAGGCCGATGCAAATTTTATATTGAGAGAAAAACTTTGAAGGGAGAAAGGGGAATCCTCCGGTTGAGGTTGCGTTATTAGAAGTGGAGACATCGGTTCAGCGTGTCGACATTTTTTTTTTGGTAGTTAGTTTCTCTTTCTTCCTCAGCAACCTTCTTCCGTTTTTTCTCTCTCCTTTCTTCTTCCACAAGCTCTCCCGACGAGAGACTGATGGTGGTTTCCATTACGCGGATTCATATTACCACCAATTAAACTCCTATACCACCTTGACTCCGCCGGTGTTCATACGTTACAAGGGAATTAAGGTTGGTAGTTGGTACCTGGCACTCTCGTGTCTTGTATGCATATATGCTTCCCTTCCCTTTCCTACCGGGTGGGTGTTAAGTGAGTCTTTCAGCTTGACTTTAACGTCCTCAACATCTATGTCACGCGTTATCGCGTCAATACCACCTAACATCATGTGCGTTATTTCCCGTTTACTCCTTTCCTCAACAGCAAAACAACATCAAAATGATAACGCATTTGCCTCAATCCAATCTTCCATTTAATATCAAAATGATCCAATCTGGTGAATCAAAAATTTGTACTAGCACAACTTCATGATCCTAGCAACCGACAGTCGCATTGTTTTTTAGTTTGCAAACAGGAAAGAAATTTATGTGAAAACATAAGGGACTAACTTGTCATTGTGTCAAATGTCAAGTATAGTGTCAAGTACTTGTCAAGAATAATTTTAGTATCAAATCTGGTTCATTTTAATCAACTGAGTATCACTCTGCTGTAAATCATAAGTTCAAACTAAGGGAGGAGGTGTCACGCCCGCCTTCGGCAGATTCTCTCTCGGATTCTTCATTCAATATTGAATCTTCAATATTCATAGACAACCAAGTGATTTTCCAAATCAGTTTTATGTCGTTGTTTGGAAAACTGGAAAGTTTATCAGTATAGAATTTAGAGTTGTATAAATATCCACAAAATATTAGTAGAAGGCTTCCTTTCATTCCCAGCTGAAATCCAGGGAAAAGGTTCTCCACCCCTAAACGCCATCAACATAAAGCTTTTCCACAAATTAACATAATCCTCCTCCACATAGAGGGTATAGATAATTCTGAGCACTTTTTCTTAACTTTCAAGGAATGAAGAACTCCACTTTGTATGCCGTGAAATCTGATTATGGGACACCACGGTGAAATTCGATGTTTGGACAAATCGAAGATGTCTTAATTTAAAGGATGGAACGGACGTTTTTCTTTCTTAAGAAGAGTCCGGTCTGCACTTTGTGGCGATGTTGATAAGGAAAGGACGCGATCAGAGTTGGTGTAGACTTTTCAGAGTGCGACCCTCGAATCGTTCGATCCTGGCAGATAAAATACGCGAAGAGAGATCCTCGTCCGTTTTCCATGGGGAGGACTGACTACACACCCGTCTCTCTCACTCTCTTTCTCTCTCTAATGTATTCACAAATCTTCGTTCTAACGTGGCGTTATCATTCCCCGAGCAGCCCCGTCTTCGCTTTTTGGCGCCCAACTCCTAAGCTGGGGTTGGGCGCATGGGCGCATTTTCCCTTCTCTCTCCGTCCACCTACACCCTTACATTCACCTCCTCCTTCCTCTCCTTCTCCCGCTAGGGAGGAATTCATTTCGCGGCCCAACGCCCTCGTCTCTTGCGAATGCCACTATTCGATTGCTTCGATTATCCTTGCCTTATTCTTCGATGCTCTCTACCCCTACCTCATTTTTTCTCTCCTTTCTCTTTCTTTCTATGCCTTCGTCTCTGCTTTCCTTTATTCCACTCTTTCACTCTTTCACTCTTTGACTTTCTCTTCCTCTTTTTTTTTCTTCACACCGAACTCGATTCTCCGGTTTCGTTTCGAGTCCAGAACTACTTTATCACGAGATACCCTGTTTTCCTATAGACATCTCACCCTGGCACGTTCCTGTTGGCCCAAAATCCCTCGACGAATCACGAGAGATGGCAGCGAATTTCATTGGGCTCATGCAAAGCCGTCGCTAATAAACACAACCCTTCGAGTGTCTGAAAAAGGATTTATCGCACGACTAACGCGATCCGCGAGACGCAAGTCTATACTCAGAAGAAAAATGCCTTCGCTAAATGGGAAAGTGACGTTTGCGATTGAGTGTCTTATCCCGGCAAATATCCAGTTGGTACAAAATTTATATCACTTGCTTGAAACGAAGTGAATGTTTCGTTTGCCAATCAAAAAGGGTAATCGAATGGGGTAAATAAGTAATCTATCATTAAAATGTTTGAAAAAATTCTTACCAAGGAATAACAAAATTGCATAATTTCTTATGATAATATGTACACCGAAAAAGGTTAGTAGGTCAGTTAAACATGAGATGATGAAATATTGAGATAAGGGTGAAATAATTACATAAGAGTGCAGTATTATATAATTTTCTCGTAACTTTGTTTCTTGGGGAATGTTGACTAATTCGGTGGGGTTGAAGTTGGAAGACCGGAAGACGGAAAGGGATCGCCTCTTCTTTCTTAAAAGACGGGCAAAGCAGAGTATTGGGACTTTAATATTCTCAAGATCGTCTTACCCTCTTGAAGGCGGTTTCTTTTCAAACTCGTCTCTCTCACTCGTGCCTGGCTTCGAATTTTAATAACTCTGGGAATGCTCAGAATCCAATAATGTCTTCTCTCGTCTCTCCACATGCGCCCATATCACGTAAATGTATGCGTAACATACGTTCATTCGCAAAGGTATACATAAACCTATACATATACATATGAATATACATGTACACTATACAGTACCGTCCAGGAGTATGAGGATACCTACAAAACTAGCGATTAAAAACATGCACTCACTTCTTGCATGATATGTCTGGAAGAAAGTGAGATAGAATAATTTTGAAAAATGATTAAAACAGCTATTGAATTTCACGTCAAATGAGCCCCGTTTGAAGTATTTTTGATGAAGAGAGACAAAAAGGAGGAAGACAGAACTAGGAGCACGGACACCTACAAAACTAGCGATTAAAAACATGTACTCACTTTTCCCATAATATGTTCAGAAAAAATGAAATAGAATAATTTCTACAAGAACATTAGAAAGGGTAATAAATTTCGCGTCAAACAAGACCCGTCTGTAGTATTTTTTATAAATAGAGACAAAAAGGAGGAGGACAGTATGTGCCGAGTGAGGACACCTATAAAACTAGCGATTAAAAACATGCTCTCACTTCTCGAATGATATGTCTGGAAGAAAGTGAGATAGAATAATTTTAAAAAATGATCAGAACAACTATTGAATTCCATGTCAAATAAGCCCCGTTTGAAGTATTTTTGACGAATAGGGACGAAAAGAAGAAAGACAGAACTAGGAGTAAGGGCACCTACAAAACTAGCGATTGAAAACATGCTCTCACTTTTCTCATAATAAGTTGAGAAAAAAATTAAATAGAATAATTTCTACAAGAAGATTAGAAAGAGCAATAAATTTCGCGTCAAATAAAAGCCGTCTGAAGTATTTTTGATAAATAGAGACAAAAAGGAGGAGGACAGTATGAGGAGAAAGGACACCTACAAAACTAGCGATTAAAACAAGCACTCACTTCTCGCACGATATGTCTGGAAGAAATTGAGATGGAATAATTTTTAAAACTGATTAGAACAATTATTGAGTTCCACGTCAAATGAGCCCCGTTATAAGTATTTTTGATGAACAGAGACAAAAAGAAAGAAGACAGAACTGGGAGAGAGGACATCTACAAAACTAGCGATTTAAAACATGCACTCATTTATCGCATAATTGTGAAGAAAAGCCATCTTTGCAAATTTTCTTTGAATCAGACAATATTTTTTCTGCCTGTGAACCGAAATCAAACAGTATGCAGTGGAAAATTAACTTTACTTTTTGAGCGAAATTTCCAGGTTTCCTAATTTAATATTTTAAAAGTATTAAAAATGAATCAAAATAATTATGCATCGCAGGCTTCAGAGTTTTTCCACTATTCCCGTCCTTTCCCTTTTTTACTATTTTTTTTTTTTTTTGGTTGAATATTTAATTATTTTGGTAGAAAATTTAACTTCCAGGTTAAAAGTTAACTTTCTTTGTTGAAAATTTATATTTTCGGTTTGAAAGTTAAACTGTTTTGTGGGGAATTCGTTTTTTTGGTTTGAAAATTCATCTTTTTTGGAAGGAATTTCATCTTTCTTGGTTAAAAATGCAATTGTTCTGTTGAAAATAATTCCGTTCTGGTTAAAAACTCAACTATTTTGTTAAAAATTAGTCCTTTTTAGATAAATTCAATTGTTTTTGATTTAAAATTAAAATCATCATCAGTTGAAATATCAACTACTACATTTTTCGTTGAGGATAGATGTTTTATAATTAAAAATTCAACTATGTACTAGGTTAAAATTTAAACTAATTTGTTGAAAATTATTTTTTTTTTGGTTAAAGATATATCATTTTAGTTTCAAAATTCATCTTTTTGGTTAAAAATTTAACTATTTTGTCAAAAATTCGGTTTCTTTTCGTTGCAAATTAATTTAATTAATTGAAAATTTAAGTATTCCATTTTTGGTTTATTATTTATTTTGCTTTGGCGAAAAATCGTTTTTTTTCTGTTGAAAATTCATGTTTTTGGTTTGGAGGTTAAACTGTTTTGTAGAAAATTCGCCTTTTTGTTAGAAATTTCATCCATCTTGGTTAAAAATGCAACTGTCCTATTGAAAATTGATCTTTTTTGGTTGAAAATTCAATTATTCGGTTGAAAATTCGACATTGTTGCCAGGAAGATAAAAAAAAAATTGGATTACCATTTTTCTCACTTTACTTGTTAACACAGAAGTGCAATAAATAAAAAATTCAAAATTTGGCTTGGTTATGAGTATTTCCGAAAAAAGGGATCAAAATTAAGACTTCTGGACTGTTGTTTTGCTGTTTTGAAACAAATTTTAACACTTTGCTCCACTGCGCGTTCTACCGAGCGATTTTTGTTTTGAGCACGCCTCTACATTTTTTATGATGATTCGCGAACAAGTAACCATATTCATCATGAAAATTGGTAAAAAATCAGAAATTAGATCACTGAGTGCATGTTTTTAATCACTAGACGCTAGTTTTGTAGGTGTCTTCTTACTGCCCGCCTCCTTTTTGACTCTTTTCATCAAACATACTTCAAAGCGGGCTCATTTGACGCGAAATTTAATAGCCTTTCCCACACACTTTTATAAATTATTCTATCTTATTTTGTTCCGAACATATCATGCGAGAAGTGAGTGCATGTTTTGTCGCTTGTTTCTTATCTTAATACTCTCCTCCTTCTTTTCGGCTTTATTCCAAAAATGCTTCAAATAGGGCTCATTTGACGCGTAATTCAATAGCCTTACCGATACACTTTCATAAATTATTCTATCTTGTTTTGTTCTGAACATATCATGCGAGAAGTGAGGGCATGTTTTTTATCGCTAGTTTTTTATCCTATTACTCTTCTCATTCTTTTTGGTCCTATTTATCAATAATACTTCAAATAAGACTTATTTGACGCGAAATTCAATAGCCTTTCCAATACTCTTTCTTAAATTAGTCTATCTCCTTTTTTCCGAATATATCATCCGAGTAGCAAGTGTATGTTTTTAATCACTTGTTTTATGTCCTCCTACTGTCCTCCTCCTTTTTGTCTCTATTAGTCAAAAATCAGGGCTCATTTCACGTGGAATTTAGTAGCATTCCTAATGCAATTCTATAAATTATTCTATCTTATTTTGTTCTGAACATCTCTAGCGAGAAGTGAGTACATGTTTTTAATCGCTAGTTTTGTGTCCTGTTACTGCACTCCTTTTTTTGGCTCTATTCATCAAAAAAACTTCAAGTAGGGCTCATTTGACGCGGAATTTAATAACCTTTACATTATTTCCTTAAATTATTCTATCTCCCTCTCTTTCAGACATATCATGCGAGAAGTGAGTGCATGTTTTCAATTGCTAGTTTTTTAGGTGTCCTCATACTCCTGGCGGGTACTCTACATATATGTGAAGGGAAAAATATACATGTATGTAGCTAGAAAAAATATATATATATGTATGTATGTGTAATTGTCCATATACAAAAATATGCATATACAAATACTTGTATATTGTATTTGGACCTGGGCAATAGAGTTGGTCGAAAATAAAAAATGCTGGAATTCGAGTTCAATACATCGCGAAAAGTAGCGTATTGGGATCTTGAAAAAGTAGAATCAATTTGGAATCGATTGACATGCAGCTTGGTTACCCGCAATCGATAAATATCTGTAAAAAATTCTTGTTTGCGGAATTTTTAAATTTTCTTCTGCTTCAATCTTTTTTTCATACCTGAATGTCAAGAAAGTCTTCTCTTTATTTGCGGATTTGAATTAATCATTTTCTAGGAGGTAATTCCTATTTAATTCACTCCTGTTTTCAAAAAAAAATTCTTAACACCTGTTACAAAAATGCACTAGGAGAAAAATCGCCAAGACCCACGAATAAAAACTGGAAATACAGCGAAATTTTAAATTTATGATTTTGGCATTTGATGAAATTATCTTCATAACTTGTGGTTTAAACATTTTTCTGAGTACATGTAGGTTTTTTTAGCATAGAAATACACTAGAAAAAAAATCGGCAAGACCCAGGAGTCGAAACTAGAATTACAGCAAAGTTTCAAAATTTGGAATTTTGTTTTTATTAGAATTATTTTCTTCACTTGTCGTTTTAAATTTTTCTCGTGCATGTTTGAAATTTTTAAGCATAGAAATACACCAGAAAAGAAAATCGTAAATAAATCCATTAAATACAGCATGGAGTAGAGCCATAACATTTTGAATTACATTGCAATTTGTTTTTTTTTTTCACATTTACAAGCATTATTGATACATTTATTTGTACAATTACATCCTTGAACCGTCTTTGAATACCTCTATAATAATTCCAATTAAAAAATTTGCTATATTTCCAATTTTGATTCCTGGGTCTTGTCGATTTTTCTTCGTGGTGCATTTTTGTCACTGGAAAGTTTTCAAGTACGTGAAAAAATTCTTATCGTATTGACACAAGTGTTCAGATTTTTTTCCAAAAATAGGGGTGAATTAATATGAACTATCTCGTAGAAAATTATT
>JAUMHM010000031.1:69938311-69955304 GCA_032362435.1 Melikaiella ostensackeni
TCTATAGGAATTAAAAGTTGAAAGCAAAGGCTATAGGTAGAAATCGCGTTAAAGTAAGATCTCGAATTGACAACTGTAGGTTCCAAAGCTTCAAAATAGAATAAGAGAGGTTTCACAGATTCAAAATAGAATCACAGAGGTTTTACACTCAAATTTTCATTCTATAGGAATTAAAAGTTGAAAGCAAAGGCTATAGGTAGAAATCGCGTTAAAGTAAGATCTCGAATTGACAACTGTTGGTTCCAAAGCTTCAAAATAGAATAAGAGAGGTTTTACAGATTCAAAATAGAATCACAGAGGTTTTACACTCAAATTTTCATTCTATAGGAGTTAAAAGTTGAAAGCAGGGGCTGTAGGTAGAAATCGCGTTAAAGTAAGATCTCGAATTGACAACTGCAGGTTCCAAAGCTTCAAAATAGAATAAGAGAGGTTTTACAGTGTAATTTTTTATTCTGTAGGAGTTAAAAGTTGAAAGCAGGGTCTATAGGTTAAAATAGCGTCAAAGTAGGGTCTTGAGTTTGACAACTGTAGGATCTTAAGATTCAAAGTAAAATCAGGGAAGTTTTATAGTCCAATATTTCACTCTGTAGGAGTCAAAAGTTGAAAGTAGGGGCTATGGGTTGAAACAGCGTTAAAGTAAGGTCTCGAGATTGATAACTGTACGTTCTTAATATTCAGAATAGAATCAGAGAGGTTTTGCAGTCTAATTTTCATTCTATAGGAGTGAAAAGTTGAAAGTAGGGGTTTAATTTCGACTTGAGGTGAATTCACTGATGTATAACGCGGACAAAACGAATGACCAGTATCCGGCAAAATCTCAAAAAATGGCACTGATTTTCTCTATACTTTACTCTTTCAAATAGGTACTTTTTATGTGAACCAACATGTAACTCGAAGAAAAAAAGTAACTTTTCCCTTCATGGAATTATTTATATGGAATACTAATTGAAGGAAATAAAAAACGAGTAGTAAGAATAAAGTCGTGCTGTTTGCTCGTTTACCAGTAATTCCCAGTAATTCCCAGCTGTCCAATCTTTGTGGTCATACGTAAAACTACGGGAGAGGCAGGAGAAGCTAGAGAGGCAGGAGAGGCAAAAGGATGTAATGCAAGTAAGAGAGGGTGGAAAGAGAGGGTCGTTACTTGAGTATTCCGCGAGAGAGCCTGGACATTCGTGAGCGAACGGTTAGGCGAAACGTCGCGATGGAAGGTAGAAATAAGAGGAAATAAGAATAGAAGGCACTGCTCTTCTGGCGAGACAATCAAGTAATGCCTGCTCGGTATGCCCCATCGGCCCTCGCCGATGTAGCCTCGGGGGTGCACTAAGATACGGCCCTGGTCCGAGTCCGAGTCCGAAAAACGCGTGTTATTCCATCTCATTCCATCTTTTATTTTCACAAACTCTTGAATTCTTCATTTGGCCTCACGTGCTCAAGAAAGACTTCAAATTGGGGAGCGCGTATTCGCACGCATAAGTCATAGAGTGCCTCTTCACACGAGAAGAGAAGGTACTCCTTAGAAGTAAAATGGCCCCGTGAGATTTACTAATTCATTTCCAAATGTCGATGAACTTTCGTCTGAATATAAATGTCAGAGACAGTTTTAATCTTGGCCTATTATAAGGCGTAGAGTATCATCCAGGCTTAGTGAAAGTGATCAAATTAGACGAATCATTTGAACTGAGGAAAAACAATTTGTGGGCTGACATCCAAAAAAAGGGAAAAAAAGGTTGAAATCGTTCAATATCTTCTGTTACCGTTTTTAATTTAAGAACTAAAATTTTTGAAAATTGAAAAAAGTGTCCCTATTGCTTCGAAAAATATGGCGAATCTCTTATATGTATAGTTTTTTCTAGTGAATGATAATAAAAAATTAGAAATTCAAAAAAAAAGTTTTTGCTCAAGTTAGAAATTTTTGAAAGTGGCCAAAAAACATGTTTTTTTTTTTTTGAGTCCTATGCACACATTTTGTAAAAAGTTGAATATATCCAATCTAACATTTCTTCAGTTTGAATCAAAGAAACAGGCTGTTATTTTATTTCTTCGACAAAAAATTTTTTCGGGGTTTTTCAGTCGTTCAATAATCGTCAATTTTACCTTTTTTTTGAGCGATCTTGACGACTTTTTAAGACTAAGCTTTCAGGCATAAAAAATGATGGTGCTTCCACTGCAGAGCGATATTTTCCAAGCAATAAGCCAAAAGAATCATTTAAGAGATATATTATACCCCCCCCCCCCACTACCTCGAGGGGGGATGCGTGGGGGCATGTTTGTCAATGTTATTCCATTTTTTTCAGCGAACAACTAGTAAAGAGCTCAGGGGAAAATTTTTCAGACTAACTTGAGATTTTAAGAGATTTCGTCAGATTTCATAAAAATTTTGAGACTTTTCAAATGATTTCAAACACTGTAATACATTTCCGGAGTTTTAAAGGAATTCCAAAGAATTTCAAGACATTCCAAAAATTTCAAGGGATTTCAAAGAATTTCCTAGCTTTCCCAAAGATTTCAAGGGATTTTACAAGATTCTAAAAGGCATAAAAGATTTCGAATATACCAACGGATTTCAAGGGATTTCAAGGGATTTCAGGAAAATTTCACAGATTTTAATCGATTCCGTCAGATGTCATAAGACTTTCACGGGTTTACAAATAATTTCAAACATTTGCGGACATTTTAAGGGATTCCAAAGGATGTTAAGGGACTTCAAGAGATTTTGAAGGACTCTCCTGGATTTTAAAGCGTTTTAAAAGATTTTACGTGATTTCAAAATATTTTAAGGTATTTCAACGGATTCCAAAGAATTTCAAGACATTCCAAAAATTTCAAGAGATTTCGAAGGACTCTCCTGGATTTTAAAGCGTTTCAAAAGATTTTACGTGATTCAAAAATATTTTAAGGTATTTCAACAGATCCCAAAGAATTTCAAGACATTCCAAAAATTTCAAGGGATTTCAATGAATTTCCTAGCTTTCCCAAAGATTTCAATAGATTTTACAAGATTCTAAAAGGCATAAAAGATTTCGAATACACCAACGGATTTCAAGGAATTTCAAGGGATTTCAGGAAAATTCCACAGATTTTAATCGATTCCGTCAGATGTCATAAAACTTTCACGGGTTTACAAATAATTTCAAACATTTGCGGACATTTTAAGGGATGCCAAAGGATTTTGAGGGACTTCAAGAGATTTCGAAAGACTCTCCTAGATTTTAAAGTGTTTCAAAAGATTTTACGTGATTTCAAAATATTTTAAGGTACTTCAACAGATTCCAAAGAATTTCAAGTCATTCCAAAAATTTCAAGTGATTTCAAAGAATTTCATAGCTTTTCCAAAGATTTCAAGGGATTTTACAAGATTCCGAAAGGCATGAAAGATTTCAAATACGCCAACGGATTCCAAACAATTTTAAGGGATTCCAGAGAAATAACACAGATTTTAATCGTTTCCGTCAGATTTCATAAAACTTTCACGGGTTCACGAATGATTCAAACATTTCCGGACATTTTAAGGTATTCCAAAGAATTTAAAGGGCCTTCAAGAGATTCCGAAGGACTCTCCTGGTTTTTGAAGCGTTTCAAAAGATTTTACGTGATTTCAAAAGATTTTAAGGTATTTCAACAGATTCCAATGAATTTCAAGGCATTCTAAAAATTTCAAGGGATTTCAAAGAATTTCCTCTCTTTCCTAAAGATTTCAAGGGATTTTAGGAAAATTCCACAGATTTTAATCGATTCCGTCAAATGTCATAAGACTTTCACGGGTTTACAAATAGTTTCAAACATTTGCGGGCATTTTAAGGGATTCCAAAGGATTTTAAGGGTCTTCAAGAGATTTCGAAGGACTCTGCTGGATTTTAAAGCGTTTCAAAAGATTTTACGTGATTTCAAAATATTTTAAGGTATTTCAACAAATTCCAAAGAATTTCAAGACATTCAAAAAATTTCAAGGGATTTCAAAGAATTCAAATGAACGGATTTCAAGGAATTTCAAGGGATTCCAGAAAAATTCCACAGATTTTAGTGGATTTCGTCAGATTTTATGAAACTTTCACGGTTTTACAAATTATTTCAAACATTTCCGGGCATTTTAAGGATTCCAAGGGATTTTAAGGGATTTGAAAAGATTTCAAAGAACTTTCCTGGATTTTAAAGCGTTTCAAAAGATTTTACGGGATTTGAAAAGATTTTAAGGTATTTCAACAGATTTCATGGAATTTCAAGACATTTCAAGAATGTCAAGGGACTCCACAGATTTTCGTAGGATTCCTAAAAATTTTAAGGGATTCTTACTAACTAAATTCTAGAGAATGAAATTTCAAGAGATTCCTAGCAATTCCGAAGATTTCTAGGGATTTTAAAGTATTTCACGGAATTTTACAAGATTTACAAAATTTTATGGAATCTTCAAAAATTTTAAGGGACTTGAAAGATTTCTAGGGATTCGATCAATGCTTAAATGAGAACTTTAATGAATAAGTTTAATTCAATTTCTATTCAAGAAATTCCAAGCGATTCCTACTTATTTTAATGCATTTTTACGATTTCCAATGATTTCAAGGGATTTCAACTAAGTTTTGTAGAACTTTAGAGAATGAATTAAATTTTATTTCAAGGGATTTAAAAAAATGTTAAGTCATTCTAAAATAATACATGCAATTCTACCGACAAGTCCGTCTAGTCAAACGATTTCAAGGAATTTCAACGGATTCCAGAAAATTTCTACCGATTGTAAGCGATATTGTCAGATTTCATAAAAATTTCACGGATTTTTAAATGATTTCAAATGTTTCAAATCATTTTCGGAAATTTTAAGGGATTTCAAGGGATTCAAAGAGATTTCGAAGGACTTCCACGGATCTTAAGGCTATTCAAAGGGTTTCACGGAATTTCAAAAGATTTTAAGTTATTTGAACAGATTCCAAAGAATTTCAAGAAGTTTACAAAATTTCAAGGGATTTCAAAGAATTTTGTAGCATTTCCCAAGATTTTCAGGCATTTCGAAAAACTTAATTCTATAGAATAAAATTTCCAGTGATTTCTAACGATTCCAAAGATTTCAAGGGATTTAAAATAATGTCACAGAATTTCACAAGATTTAAACAAATTTAATGGAATCTCCAAAAATTTCAAACGATTTTAAAGAATTTCGTAATATTTTCAAAGATTTTAAGGGATTGATGGAGAAAGAAATTCTAAAGAATAAAATTTGAAGAGATTTCGAGAGATTGTAAAGATTTCAAGGGATTTAAAATTATTTCACGGATTCTCACAAGATTTAAACATTTTAATGGAATCTCCAAGAATTTCAACAGATTTCAAAGAACTTCGTAGTATTTTCAAAAATTTTGAGGTATTGCTAGAGAAAGAAATTCTAGAGAATAAAATTTCAAGAGATCTCTAGCGATTCCAAAGATTTCAAGGAATTTTAATAATTGGATCAAATTACCGAAATGGAAGAAATCCTAGGACATATCAGGCTTATAGAAGTTAGGGAAAATTTTGACATTTGTGAGAATATAGACTGCTGAGGAGTGCTGCAATGATGATTCAGAGTGCTGCAAGCCACAAAAATAGGGACGATGTGTTTTCCGAATAGAACGGAAAAGCGCCTGGGGGGGAGGCGGTCGATGAGTCAGGATTTTTTTAGTATCGACAATGATAATTTACGTTAGGGGTGCTCGGTACGATTAGCAATCAATACCTCGAGCGATACCACCCCCTTCCAGATTCTATACATATAGAACCATTAGAACCCCCTTCCCCTTAATTCATCCTTGTCGATAAAATGAACTAAAGGAGGATCGTCCCCACTGGAAATACGCTAGTCAGCCCTGCGGATGAAATTACGGCAAATGGGAATGACGCTTCTAGGCAAGAGGAATATTATTTTCTTTTTTTAAAATTAAGATCGCAGTGAAGTCTACTTTCTTTCGAACCTTTTCATGCACCAAAAACAGAACACAAAAGTCTCAAAAACCAAAAATAGAGTTTCAACTATCTCTTTCCCGGCTCAGTAGAGACAAATTTATAAGAAAGGGAAGAATGAGGAAGAAAAAGGAAAGAGTAAATAAAAACCAACCTTTCACTCTTTTCTAAACATTGTTCGAAGGATGTTTATGAAATGAGCAACTTTTATAAATGTGCCGAACCGAACTTTAAAGAACGGAATTTCAATCAGTGAAAATCCACTAGTAATCAGTGAAATTCACTCATATTTTCTGACTTTATAGAGCAAAATTACATCAAAATCTATAATAAACGTATTTTTTCTTTCGATCCATTGGGCCTTAGTTTCCTAGATATCACGGTTTGAATACTTAGCCTTGAACGCTCGGCTCAAGTTCGGGCTCCAGGCTGAGCAGTGGCGAAACTAAGGCCCATTGGATCGAAAGAAAAAATACGTATATAATCGATTTTGATCTACTTTAATCCTTTAAAACTCCAGTTGAATCGGCGTCCCACATCACGCGACCTGTCCTTGTTAGTGAAAGACTGAAAATTTCAGTGATTTTTCACTGATTGCCAGTGGATTTTCACTGATTGAAATCGTGGCAAAAGAGTCACTGAAGATCAGTGGGAATTGACTGGGATAATTTTATTTCATTTTGCTTCTGTGATAGTATAACACGAATCGAAGAAAGCGCAGCTACTCTGAGATAGTCGATATAAATTTGAGCATGCTACCATCTGAGCTACAATGACTCCTAAGAAAAGAATATTGTACGACTGGATTAGTACAATTATTAATAAATCTTTACTCACATATGCAAGTTCGGAATAATAATGCAAGAGGAACTCACCTGTAACAGAAAAAAAAATGTATTAGCTTTTATACATTAATTTTTTTTTTGATGATTCGTGACATGCTAGACTATCGAAATTGGAACTATGTGAAAAAGTAGTGTGTATTAGGACCCTAAAAAATTATAATTAATTTGGTATCGATCAAGGAGATTCCCAGCTTGTGAAGATTTTCAAGGTAGCTAGACACCCTTATTCTACTTTTTTATTTGTTTATACCCTCTCCCGTTCACGGACTCTTAACAGAACCATTGTATGTTTTCTTTTCAATAATCCTTATATACTACCTTACCAACTATTTCCTACATATCGTCTTAACCATTATTCTTAATCCTAGATGCCTGTAACATTGCCCTGGACTTCCGTTTTCTCTTACCCCTATCAATCTGAAAATTGTAGCTTTATTCTGCAACACTATTTCCTTATTCTCCTTTTTTAGGGGTCATTTTCTGCCCAATAGGACACTAAACAGAAGTGGGTTCAACGGGTACGCTTGCCTAAGTCTCCTTCCTGTCCAGAATTTCTCCCCTTCATTCTCCTATCTTCACCCTCATCTTATTTTCCACAAATTTCTCTTTATCCTCTCTATCAAACTTTCATCTCTCTTTTCTTAATCAACAGCCGGAGGAATGGAAGACAGCTTCCATTCTTCGAAACCTTAGCTTCTCCAAACCTTACTGCAACTTCTCCACATCTCTTCTTTCACCCCTCCTCCACAATATTTCAGTGCTTCATTCTCCAAACCATCCTCACCAGTTGCCTTGTTTCTTTTCAGCCTTGCCATTGCCTCCTCCATCTCTTCCTTACTGATCCCGCTTTCGCTGTCCTCGTTCCTCGAAGTCTTCCATGTATCTTTCCTTCTGCCTCTGTCTGTTTTTCACCCAACGTTCTCTCGTGATCTTTTTTTCTCCTGCTGAGTTCCCATTTCTCCATTTTTCTCTTCTTCCATTTTCTTACACTCTCCTTCATCCTATCTTTACTTCTTCTGCATTCATCATCCTATCAATCACTCCCACCCCCTCTCAATCTCCTTTCGGTCTCACCTACTCCCTTACCTTATATCAATCACTCTTTAAAATTTTTTCTAGCAGCGTGAATACTCCTTGCTGTTCCGTACTCCATACATCCTCGTTTTCTATTTTTTCTCTGAATTCTATTAACTTATCTTCCCCTCAACTGCCTATTCTCAATTTTTTTTTCTCCACTCCTTCCTTTCTTCCCTTACCGCGCTTTGGGCCTCCACATCTCAATGTTGCTATCACCGGAAAGTGCTCAGAGCCTATCTCATTGCCTACTCCATTCTAACCATCAGCTTCCTTATTCTTTCTTCTGCCATAATGTAATCTATTACGGTGTCTCCTTCACCTGTGAACGTCATTTCCTCTTTTTCATCCCCCTTGGTATTGCAGTCAAAGAAAAACCATCCTGCCTCTTCCAACAATTCCAGAAGCCTCCTGCCTCCCGATCCGTTTCTCTATATTTTAAGTTCTTACAAAGACCATCTTTTCTCCATCCCACACCTCTCCCCCATTGTTCCATCCGTTTCTTTCATATCCTTTTCCATTTCTTCTTTTACCACCATTTCCTTCCTTGCTCCTGACACTATACCACCCATAGCTCTCCCCTTGACTTGTTCATTTCACGCTTGCATCTTCCACACATGTCCTTTCAGTAATATTTTTTTCATGCCTTTCCACTCCTTGCCATCTACCCACATTTCTCTAATCATTATCACATCACACTTTTAAAATTCCCCCCAGATACATTTGTCCTTTTTTTTCAACTCTGATACATTCGAAAACGCTACTTTCACGTCTCACTTTTTGCAATTCTCTCCTTTCTTCCTTTCATACAATTCCTCTTCTCGTTTATAAACCCCTCCGTACCACCTGTATTCTTATTAGCCTTCCCTTCATCCCTTCCATTTACATCCCGTTCCCTAACCTCCTCAGGTCTTCTAATTCATTGTTCCATATCCAGACCTCTCCATTCACCCATATCCTGTCTCTCCGAATCCTTACCCTAACACCTTTATTCCTCTCAGCTCATGTACTACGCTCGATTAGCTAGTTTCTTTTCCTCTCCAACCACGTTCAATCTTCTTCGATTCTGTCATTTCTTCTCTCAGCAACTTAATGAAAAATGCTTTTTTCTAGTCTGTTGATCTCATTTTAAAGTTTATATCCTGCTGAAAAACATGCGATTAAAAATGTGCACTCACTTCTTGCATGATATGTTCAGCACAAAATAAGATAGAATCATTTATAGAAAAGCGTTAGAAAGGTTATTAAATTCCGTGTCAAATAAGCTCTTTTTAAAGTATTTTTGATAAATATAGACAAGAATATGAGAACAGTATGAGGACATCTACAAAACTAGCGATTAAATACATGCACTCACTTTTTTCGTCTTGCTCACGCCTCTGCATTTCTTACAATTCGAGAACCAGTGAAAAATTTCTCAGTTTATTGGGCTCATTTTAAAGAGGAGGCTTCAAGGTTTACAAAGCATGACTCAATCTTTTAAAATAATTCGACTAGATTTCGCCAAAAGTTGAAGTTGAATCATGAAAATTGGCAAAAATCAGAAATTAGATCGGTCTTTCTCACTCACTAACTCAGTCTCTATTCAACAAAAATACTTGAAACAGGGCTTATTTGACGTGGAATTTAACATTCTTTCCAATGCTTTTTTTATAAATTATTACATCTCATTATGTTCCGAACTTATCGTGCTTGAAGTGAGTGCTAGCTTTGTAGGTGTCCTCATTTTTCTGGACCATACTATATATACTGGGGTGGTCCAAAATTGGCTTTTTTTAATGGCAAAAATGTTTCTTTTGGTCTCAAAATGACCCCTGAGTTGTTTTCCCAGAACAAGTTCCAGTTATTCTCTTCTCTCTTGTGTTTTTAATTAGACCTTTTCCGACTCTGTAGAAGTTGGTTTTCTGGTAAGGTATGTAAAGTTTGAGTGAAGGACGGAGAGGTCTTTGCAGATAAATGCTAACTATTCCTTTTGGTTCGATTCGTTTGGATCGGAATATTTTGATTTGAGCCTGGCAAGTCTCTACTTGCGGCGTATACCATAAGAGGAAACGCCTAATGGCATTCCGATCAAAGGAGCCACCCTCGAGATAGCCGAGCAAATTTAAAATGCTCCCTTTTCAGCTAAAAGAAACGCGGGATGACGAGGGTTTATGCCGATCACGTAGCTACAAACCTCTTTCACCGAGCTTAAATCCTAGCCCTTGTCCTTGTCATCTTTTACCGAATTCTTCTGACAAACTATCCCACTTATCACAAATTTTCTCATTTTTAAAAGTTCACTTTGCCAGGAAATATATTAACTATGTTTAGTTGTGTAAAAGCGGTAGGTTGCAATCTTAAATGAGACGGAAACATGTCAATGATTGAGAGGTTGCCCTCATGAAAAAATATTATAGAAATTCAGTATACTAAAATGATTTTCCCATAATGAATTTCTTATAATTTTTTCGCCAATTTAGAAAAATCATTACAGAAAATCAGTATTAGTAAATCAGTAATAAATAAGTTTAATTTAATTTTATATTCAAGGGATTTCAAATAACTTTTACTCATTTTAATAGTTGGAATAACCAATCTCAAAGGATAATTTTTCTTATGAATCTTTGCGTGAGCGGTCTGAACTGCTGCAGTAGTAAGATAGTTTTCAAACATTATTTATCGCGGTTGCCCGAATTTTGACAACAATGATTTCTCAATTTGTAGAAACAAAATTTTGATAAATTTACAAAAAAGGAATATGCATGTCATAACGTGTGAAGCTGTCTGAAATAAAAATACAATTCTTTATTTCTGTTGCGTTTTGTCAATAAGTCTTCAAACATTTTGTGCATATAAAAATTTTGTTCATGGACACCTATTTTTCTTCGATTTTTACTTATTTTTGGAAAATAAAATTGATTTCTTACGTCACTTCTGACCTTGGACTTCAAACTTTTTGTGCTTTTATACTATTTAGTTATATAGTTAGGCGATTCTACTGTAGGTGCGAATAACAAAAATCCATGCATTTTTTCAAAAAGCTATAACTTCTAGGTTTTTTAGAACTTTTTGAAAATGAACAAATAAACAAATATGATTTCAAATGAGATTTGAAGCATCCTTGATCAACAAATTCAGCATTGGATTCTTGGTTCTTTTATTTTAAATAAATTTCATAGTTAAATTTGAATGGTTGGTTATTTTCAACATTGAATGTTTTCATTTGAGAACGAGATTTGTATAATGTGAATGCAGAATTTCCATTCACGAAACGGACTCGTGTAAGCCGAATTGCAACTGTTTGAAGGTGAATGTTAAATTGGAACTGATATCACGAGATTTGTCAACGACAAAGCAAAGCATCTCCGTATCGACAAGATAAAATGCAGACAATAGTGGAAAAACCAATTCCTGGAAGGAGCTGCGCAATCGAGTTCTTATTTATGACAAATTTATGACATAAGAGGTCTCATAATTTAAGATATTCATTAGAATTATTTATCGAATTCATTGAAAACTGAGACTAAGCCTTCTTTAAGACAGAAAAAATAACTCAGGGTTGTTACAAGACTTGGAAGACCTGGAAAAGTTAAGAAAATTTAATATAATTCTGGGAAACCTGAAGTCATCAAATCTTAAAAATATATTGTATTGTAAAAGTATATTGCATAGCTAAGGTGAGATCTTTCCATTCCTCCGACGAGAGGAAAGTTTTCAGCACGAGTCAGAGGCAAGCACGAGCGAAAGACGAGTGCTGAAAACATTTCTGAGGCGTAGATATTCCGAGATATCTCCTCCGAGTCATATGCGACACTTTTTTTGTGACACTTTCTGTTATACTATCTCTGCTACAGATATCGACCTTCAAAAATACATGGCTGTCACCAACACGATATTCACACACTAAGATGATTATAAGCCATATTCTTTCACTGATGTCATTTCTCTACTCCCTAGGGAATAAAATGTAGGTTTTACTTATACTGCTCGAGCAGCGAGTATGTGGTGCCGCTTCACATGCATAAAAATGGGCCGAACACATGAGGCTCTAATAACAAATTGGTTTCTTACGTCATTTCTGACTGTGGACTTTACAGTTTTTGTGCTTTTATACTATTTAATTATGTAGAAGCAGAAGAAATTATATGTCCGAAGTCTGGGCCAGTTTCTGAAGTTAGGTGATTCTACGATAGGTGCGAATAACAAAAATCCTTGCACTTTTTCAAAATACTATGACTTTTCCAGGTTTTTCAGAACATTTCCAAAGTAAACAAATAAACAAATATGATTTGAAACATCCTTGATCAGCAAATTCAACATTGGCTTCTTGGTTCTATTCATTTCTAAGAATTTTGTAGTTGAATTTGAATGATTTGTTATTTATAACATTGAATTATTTCATTTGAGGACAAGATTTGTATAATGTAAATACAGAATTTTTATTTACGAAACGACCTCGTGTAAGTTGAATTGCAACGCGTTTGAAGGTGAACGTTAAATTGGAACTGAAATCACAAGATCCGTCAACGACAAAGCGTCTCCGCATCGGCAAAGTAAAATGCAGATAAGAATGGAAATACCAAGTCTTGGAAGAAGCTGGGCAATCGAGTTCTAATTTATGACAAATAAGAAAATTCGGTCTCACGAGACGCACGGATGTCCATCCAGTGTTTCGAGCCGAATGCATACACATCTGCAGGCGTAGCAATAATGAATACGTATAAGGGTCCAGGGCCGAGCGTCGACTTATTTGAAATGTAAAGACGCGCGAGTCGGAATATTCCGCCTATATCTTCTGGCATTGCGTATAACATACATGCATAATCGTCTTGTATATCAAATTATTTATATGTCTCTGAGCAGAGCAGAGCAGTGACTGCGGCATTGTAATGCTCCAGATATGCCTCTATTCCTTAACATCGAAACTATCTTACCAACCTTACGAAAAATTATTTTAGGAAAATCAGTACAGTACTAGTAACATCAATGTCGTTTTTTTATATTTTTACTACAAGTTTAAAATAATAAATAAATTATTATGAAATTCATGAGAACCTATTCATAAACTACATCAGGCGATTGCTTATGATTCTTCATTCCTCCCTAACTAATTCCAATGTAGCAATTTGAATTGTTCTTGCCTTCAAAGTAGTTTACTGAATAGACTTTTAATCTAATACGTTACAATCAATGTAATAAATTTAAGCTCAGTGATTGGATCTGGAAATTGTCTTCACATTGAGGTTATTCGACTATATAGTGTTTCTGTCATATACAGTACCGTCCAGGAGTGAGGAGACCTACAAAACTAGCGATTAAAAACATGCACTCACTTCTCGCATGATATGTTCGGAAGAAAATGGATAAAATAATTGATTGAAAATCATTGAGAAGGTTATTAAATTTCGCGTCATTGAGCCTTGTTTGAAGTATTTTTAACAGATAGAGATTGAATAACCGATCATTGAAATATAACTACAAAATACTTGGAATTAAAAAAAAAAAAACAAGAATCCAACTTGCTGATCAAGAATGTTTTATATCATGTACATTTTTATAAGTTTGAAAGTTCCAAACCAACAGTGAATTAGAAATTTATTTACCGCAGGATGAAATTGATTTTCTAACACATCAGATTTTTTAAATGAGTTTTTAAGTACCGTAGAATCACTGATCCTCGGATATTGGGCTAAACTTTGGCTACCCAATTTTTGTTGCTTCTACATAACTAAATAGTATGAAAGCACAAAAACTATAAAGACCAAAGTCAGAAATGACGTAAGAAACCAATTTTGTTTACCAAGAATAAATATAAATCCGAGAAAAATATGTGTGCGAAGTTTGGGCCAGTGACCGAAGTTAAGTGATTCTACGGTAGGTGCGAATAAAAAAAATCCATGTACTTTTTCATAATTCCATGACTTTTTCAAATCTTTCAGGTCTTCCAGATCTTGTAGAGTCCTATTTAACGAAGGGCAAGTTTCAGTTTTCAGATTGTCACATTCCTGATTCAGTGCAAAATACTCTCGGATTGGGTAAAGGCTTCAATAACCATTAGGGTATCCTAAAAAAAAACTCAACGTTTTTTTTGTTACATTTAGTCAAAAAATAAATCCATATTTTGTTTTATTTAACAAAAAAATTTCAGCCGTGGTTCTAGAACGTTAAACAGCCAAACAATGATTAAAACTATTAACAAACGTTAGTTTCCGCGAAAATAATGAGTTTTTGCAGGAAATACAACTAATGGTACTAGGCGCTTAGAAAACAAAACTTGACTTGATTAGAGCAAAAATATTACCCCTGGACGTGAAAAATTACCCTTTATAGGGGTTAAAATATCATATTGCACATTTTGAAAATTTTACACGCAATTCTTTGGATATTTTAGTGCTGAAAGTCTTGATATGATAAAGAAAAGTGGAAAGTATGGTATTTTCAAATTCAACCCCTGTCAAAGGTAGTTTTACTCTTTAAGGGGTAGTATTTTCGGTCTAATTGGGTCCAGTTTTTTTCCTCAGCGTCTCTTACCATCAGTTGTATTTCGTGTCAAGCACTTATTATTTTACGGAAATTAACATTAATTAATAGGTTTAATTTTTTTTCTTTCTATGATACTTAATTGTTTTATCTTTATCTTAAAAATAACCCGGATGTAAATTGCATAAATGACATGGAAGAATTACTTTCTAATGAAGAAGGTTTTGACAAATTAGATAAAAATTCGTTAAAAAAATTTAAAAACAGTATTTTTAAAGTGATTGATAAGTAAAAGAAAAGAAAGGGTTCCTGGGGAAGGATATAAGATGGAAAGATATTAATACTGAAGTCTCGCTTCTTGCCATATGTTATAGATTGAGAAAGATTCATATAAGGAAAACACCCTAACAACATCAATATACAATATAAAAAACAGTTGGAAATTTCAAAAAATTATAACTCAAAAAATAGCTCCAGATGACTATGTAATGATTTATTTGGATGTTGTTGCAAGACTTTCGAGTATACCTTGGGAATTAGTTTAAAAAAAAAACAATTTTTAATAGATAGGATAACATTAAAATACGTACTCGATTAAGTCAAAAAGAGTTTCCAAAAGGGATAGATTTCACTGTTAACTCAACTTATTCAAAAAATTAGATTTGGATTTGCCGTTTTACGGTATATGTAGATGATTATACCTTTCTATGTATTCATTTAACAAAGTTACAAAAAATTATTAATGCTTTTGAGAGTTTTAATCCAAAACATCAATTTACGCATAAAATAGAAAAAAGTAATAAAATCACTCATTTAGACACAGGATTAATTCAACTTCACGAAGGTAATATTATTACTAATTGGTATACGAAAAGAACATATTCAGACAGAAGGTTCAATTCTTTTTCGGCTCATTCCATTCAAAACAAACTTGCAGTAATTAAAAACTTATTTGACAGAGCTGTAAGTTTGTCTCATGAGTTGCTTCGTAAAGAAAATTTGAATATTATTAGGAATATTCTTTTTTTTTCAATTATTACCCACAAAAATTGGCTGAGAAGCATATTAAAACACTGGTCAACTAAATGTCATCTGTATATCTGTAAAACGAAACAAATCATTTTCGAAGTACTTTTTTCGCGCTAAATTCGAATCTGGCCTCCATTTGTTTCCATCGGCTCTTCTTAAAAATATACTTACAACTTAATTTTTTTATAAAAACTTTCTAATCACTGCGCAAAATAATCATATATTTTTCTACTTGAGATGGTAGACATGTTATTTCAGCCAATCGTCGAAGTTCGAAAATAATGTAGAGTGAAAGTGATGAATTAGTGGCATTAGGAGGCAATTACGAGAGAATAATAGCATTAATGGCATTTTTTTCAAAACAGTGGCATTGATAAAAAAAGTGTCAAATAGAAGCAACAGTCGCGTGAGTCCGAACCCTGAAATTTAATTTTACTTCTGGGATTAATCGGATTCAAATTTCTTTACCAAAACAAGTGTCTTATATTTTTATTTGTGGAATAAATAGGGGAAGTAAATTTGCTAGTGGTGCGGCATTTAGATAAACGAGGAAGCGGCCCCATCATTCGAATTGCCTAATCGATCTACTTTCTTAGAAACATCTACCAAAGCGAAACTGAATGGGTAGGAATGCGCATCGCCATTCGAATGAGAAAGAAGTTGGGTGGATTTGAATACGATCGATTTCCTATAAATAAGGATTCACGTGATAATGGCAGTGGTGTATGGAGGCGGATGGGAGGACTTGCCTATCTATAAAAGATAACGAGGACAGTCCTCCACAACCGTGGATGGGTTAGATTCGATTCACTGCGTCACAGATTCCCTACCACATTTGTTTCCACAAATTTACGTTCCACTAAGAAAATTCGTACAGCGTCCGGACTAGACTTATACTGTTCAATGTAAACATTTTCACAATCTGCACCCAAAACAACAAGAAATTTTTTTTTATAAAATCTTTAAACACATAATCTACAGTACCATCCAGGAGTATGAGAACACCTAGAAAACTAACGATTGAGAACATGCACTCACTTCTCGCATGATATGTTTGCAGCAAGAAGGGATAAAATAATTCATAAAGAGCATTGGAATGGCTTATTATTTTCGCGTCACATAAGCCCAAATTTAAAGTATTTTTAATGAATATAGAAACAAGAAGGAAGATAGTATGAGGACACCTACTAAACTACCGATGAAAAACATGCACACACTTCTCGCATGATATGTTCAGAACAAAATGAGATAAAATAATTTACTATTAAGTGTTCAAAGGTTATTAAATTCCACGTCAAATGAACATTGTCTAAAGTTCAATGGATAGAGACAAAAAGGAGAAGAAGAGTATTAGGACACCTACAAAACTAGGATTAAAAACATGCATTCACTTCTCGCATGATATGCTTCCTAAAAAACGAGATAAAATAATTAATGAAGGAGCATTAAAAAAGTTATTGAATCCTGCGTTAAGTAAGCCCTGTTTATAGTACCTTTGATAAATAGAGACAAAAAGGAGGAGGACAGTATGAGGACACCTACAAAACTAGCGGTTAAAAATGTGCACTTATGTACTTCTTGCATGATATGTCTTGCGCACACCTATATTTAATAATCTTTTTAAAAATTTTTAAGAAATTATTATATCTCAGCTTGTT
>JAUMHM010000031.1:69959115-69970233 GCA_032362435.1 Melikaiella ostensackeni
TTGATTTTATCCTTGCTTTCTCTGACTAGTATCTTGGCTTTTCTGTTTTTATCCCTATAATCATTTTCTAATCTAGTTCTCTCCTCGTTGCTAAGACCTGGGGTATTTAATGTTCTCGAGTATGCTTGCTTTTTCTCTTTGATAGCCATGCGGATTTCATCATTCCATCAATAAATCCTTTGAAATCATTTACAATCCTTTGTAATCCACGGAAATCGTTTTTTATTCCTTAAAATCCCTTATAGTCCCTAAGATACGTTGAAATCATTCTGTACCTCTTAAAATATCTTAAAATCTTTTAAAATCTGTTGAAATCCTTTTGAATCGCTGGAAATCTTTGAAAATGTCGTTTATATTGAAAATAATTGATATATTTTTGATACATGAAGTAAAAATATAACATCTTACGTATGAATGGGGGGTCCGTTACAAAAATCTTACGAATTCTTACAGTGGGGGGAGAGGGGGCTAAAAAATCCTCCTTACATAGTTAATAGACGTTCCCCAATTTTCATGATTGAACTTCAACTTCTGGCAAAATCAAGGAAAATTATGGTAAACGTTAAAAAATCATGAATGATAAAACTTAAAATATCCTCTTTGAAATGAGCCTATTGTGTAGGCCTCTACATTTTTGATGATAATTCGAGAATCAGTCACACTTTGACAGTTTCTTGAACTCATTTTAAGGAGGAGATTTCAAGTTTGATTTTCAATCTTTTATCATAATTTTCGTACATGTTCGCACATATCATGCGAACAGTGAGAGCATATTTTCAATCGCTAGTTTTGTAGGTGTCCTCACTCCTCATACTGTCCTCCTTCTTTTCGCCTCTATTCATTCAAAATACTTTAATTAGGGCTTACTTGACGCAGAATCCGATTTTCTTCCTAACGCTTTTTTATAAATTATTCTATCTCATGTTATTCCGAACATATTACGCGAGAAGTGAGTGCATGTTTTTAATCGCTAGTTTTGTAGGTGTCCTCATACTCTTGGACGGTACCGTAACTTCGGGACTCCCGTTAGCCTGAATAAATTTGCGCATCTCCTTAATCCCACGTGGTTCTCCATAAGAACGAAATCATTGCTAATGACAACATTAGCCATTCGCTTGAGGGTTGGAATGACAAAATGGCATGTTGGTAAGTGCCACAAGAAAATTCCGAGAGCAAATGTCTAAATTACAGTATTACAGTCCGGAAGGAATCGCGGGAAGCCAAGGTGGTTCCCGTGGGTGAGGGTGAGCGCCCAGGAGTACGGAACGGCAATCATCCCTACTTGATGAGTTTTTCTTATTTTCCCGGTGGAGTTTTAAAAACGTCCGTTTGGCATGCAAGTCGGCGCACGCTCTGGTCCCTCAGATTTATTTCGATTAGTTTTTTTTTTTCTTCTACCTACTGCCACCCCCCTAGTGTCCTCGTTGCCCATCAAGTGATCGTTTTCTGCGTGTAATTTTTCCTCCCTTCCCAAGAATGCGCACTCAGAAAAAAAGTTTTCGCAATTTAAAAAACCTTTTTCTTGGATATACAATCAAAGTTGGTTGACTGAAACAAATTTTGGCTGATTCAACAAAATATTTAATTGATTCAAACAAAATTTTTGGTAAAATCTACCAAATATTACATCTATCAGGACATTTGGTTAAAACAACAACAAAATTTTTTATATCAAACAAGCTTTTGATTGCATCGGCTAAACCTTTAGTTGACCATATATGCATGCATTTATTTGGTTGATGCAACGAACTTTTGGTTGAATGATCCAACATTTTTTCTGAGTGGTACAAAAAGCAATAGATGAAAATTCAATTTATTAGGTGAAGAAAATCCATATCTTTTACCTATCTTCTCTCATTAATCTATGTACTTTCAGTCCTAAAGGATAAAATTTCTTTCATGGTGTACGACATACTGGGATCAATAAAATGCTATAAAATGCTATAAAATTGAATCCATTATTATGGAAGCAGATTGAAATTATTAAGCCAGGAGTGCACTATAAATTAATGTTGGTATCAATAATCCCCTTTCCATTCTGAAAAGTATTATAATTTGACGCGCCTCGCTTCTCAATATCGTCCATCTATGAAACTAAAAGGGGCTTCCCCTTTTGACCGTAAAAATGAAAAGCTTATCTCTCTCTTCTGCAGCGGGTTTGTTCAGAATTTTAAGCAGGCCTAAAGCTTGACGTATCGTTATAATATTATTGATTTCGGTTTCGTTATTGAAGGCATCTTTAATGATATTATTTTTAAACAATGAATCGAGTCGAAATTTAGCCTTTTCTTTGAACCTGAACTCCAACCTTAGTAGGCGCTGGGTGCAGTAAAATAGGTTCTAAGTGAGCAGCGATTTCAATGCGAATTAGACCCTACATTGACGCTAGAAATTTAAAAAAATTCCTTTTTTTACAAATAAGATCCAAAGTAGTGTCTTATTCACTTACTTTTAAGCTCTTAAAAACAGCTTCTCTCATCTCTAATTTCTAAAGCCTATGTGGATGAACAAAAGTGAACATTTATGTTTCATCAGCGAAAATAAAAAAATAATAGCAATTCTTGGACTAAGAAAAATGATGACTGTTTTGTTTGAATAATGGGAATATTAAAGAGAGAACATTTGAAAAAAGATTCCTTTTTTTTTAGAAACGAATTCCGTAATTGTAACTGAAAATTACGAAATTTGTGAACTTTCCTAAATTTGTCATCATTTTACGAAACATGTAACGACATAAAACTTACAACACTGTTTCGTGAAATTAAGGGGCTAGCCTCAGTCAGAATTCTGAAAAATCGATTTTTTGTTTTTTGCATCTATTCAAAGTGTATGACACAGCAGGGGGATTATTCTGTGTTCTCAGGGTAGATGACTTTTTGTGAAGTATCAAAAAAATTGTTATTCACACACAAACTATATACTTCACGCTTTGAATACGTTTTTCTCGAAACCACATTCATAAAACCGGTGACTCTAGGAGGATTAGGACACCTACAAAACTAGCAATTAAAAACATGCACTCTTTTCACGCATGATATCTCCAAAACAAAATGAGATCCAATAATTTGTAAAAAAAAGCGTTAGAAAGATTATTAAATTCTACGTAAAATGAGCCATCTTTGAAGTATTTTTGATGAATAGAGACAAAAAGGAGGAGGACAGTATGAAGACATAAAACCAGAGATTAAAAACATGCACACTCTTCTCGCATGATATGTTTGGGAAAAACGGCATATAATAATTTGTAAGAAGCGTAGTAATTTTTATTGAATTCTACGTCAAATGAGTCCTGCTTTAAGGATTTTTGATGAATAGAGACAAAAAGGAGGAGGACAGTGTGAAGACGAAACTAGCGATTAAAAACGTACTCTCTCTTCCCACATGATATGTTTGGAACAAAACGAGATAGAACTTTTTTAAAAAAGCTTTCTAATTGTTATTAAATTATAACCTTTAAAAAAAATCGTACTAATTTTTATTAAATTCCGCGTCAAATGAGCTCTGCTTCAAGTATTTTTGATGAACAGAGACAAAAAGGAGGAGGACAGTATGAAGACATGAGTCTAGCAATTAAAAACATGTACTCTCTTCTCGCATGATATATTCGGAACAAAATGAAATAGAATATTAAAAAAAAAATTGAAAAGATTATCATATTGCGCGTCACAGAAGCCCTGTTTGAAATATTTTTGTTGAATACAAACAAAAAGGAGAAGTACAGTATGAAGACATAAAACTAGCTATTAAAAACATGCACTATCTTCCCGCCTTATATGTTCGGAACAACATGAAATATAATAATTTACAAAAAAGCGTAGTAATTGATATGAAATTCCACGTTAAGTGAGCCCTGCTTGAAGTATTTCTGATGAATAGAGACAAAAAGGAGAAGGACAGTATGAAGACATAAATCTAACGATTAAATCATGCACTCCCTTCTCGCATGATATGTTCGGAACAAAATGAAATACAATAATAATTTATAAATAGTATTGGAAAGATTATCGAATTTTGCGTCAAATAAGCCCTGTTTGAAGTATTTTCGATGAATACAGACAAAAAGGAGGAGTATAGTATGAAGGCATAAGACTAGCGATTAGAAGCCTGTACTCTCTTCTCGCATGATATGTTTGGAACAAAATGACATGGAATAATTTATAAGAAAGCTTAGTAATTTTTATTAAATTTCGCATCAAATGAGCTCTGCTTGAAGGATTTTTGATGAATACAGACAAAAAGGCGGAGTACAGTATGAAGACACCTACAAAACTAGCGATTAAAAAACGCGCACTCACTTCTCGCAAGATGTGATTGTATTCTGTACAAGTCAGAATTGAATGTTTTGAGGTCTTCGTCATATTTTCTTTTAGTTCGCGGATAAAAAAAAAACAGAAAAAGAAAGAGAAGTGAAGCTATTGAATCTTTCACTTCTCCTTTTTCTAAAAAACATGTGTAAAAATTTTCAGCTATAACTCAATGAAAATTGAAGCTTTTTTTAGTTTGTTGGTCTAATTTTAAAGATTATATCTTGCTGGAGAACATGTGATTTTATTACTTTTTTTATTGTTTTCATGGATTTTGAGGGTGTTTAAAACAAAGAAAAACGTAAATTTGAGACATTTATAGTTAGTTTCAGTGTAATCATGCATGCTCTTGAATTACTTGTTCGTTGGTCCTGTGGATTTTTTAAATTCGAGAAATACTCTTTTTCAGCTTATCCTAATATCTAGCATGCCTCGTGTTGATAACAAAAATGTTTAAATTTTTTTTATAGAAACTTTACTCATAGCCTAGCAATTCAGTACATTATTTTTGAATCACTGCGTAAAAAAGCTTATAAATTTTTTTTTATGTTACAGGTGAGTTCCTCTTGCATTATTATTCGAGAATTCCATATGTGAGTAAAGATTTATCCATAATCGTGCTAATGCAATCGTACAATATTTTTTTCTTAGGAGTCAGTTTGGCTCAAATGGTTGCAAGCTCAGATTTATATCGACTTTCTCAGAGTAACTGCGCTCTCTTCGATTCTAATCCCACTATCACAAAAACGAAATTATTGTTATTTTTATAATATTATTTTTTTTCCTCCTAATAACACGAAAGGTAATACAATTTTGCGTCTAATGAGTCCAAGCTGAAGACAAAATGTCAATTTTATAAAAAAATATTGCAAAAAAACGTCAAATTTATGTTTTTGAAAACTGGAATAACTCTGGAAATAATTAACATTTTTCAAAGTTTTTGAACTCACTTTAAAGGTAAGTCTTCATGGTATTTTGATAAATTATTAAGATATTTCTCGATTCGTTTTCCTAGATTCTATCCTAGGGTAAATCTTGGTGTAAAAAAGTTGCAAAATTTCAAATAATGATTGTACTCACGACATGACAAAAAAATTGAAAACAATAATATTTACACATTTTTAAAATTTTGCTAACTTTTTGCACTATTAGTAACCTGAGGATAGAATTTAGGAATGAATTTTAAAAATATCTTAACCATTCAGAAAAATACTATAGAGACTTTCCTTTGAAATGAGCCCAAAAACTTTTTAAAATGTTAATTATTTCCATAATTATTCTAATTTATTGGAAATATCGAAATTTGACGTTTTTTCGCAATATTTTTTCATTAAATTGACATTTTGCCTTCAACTTAAGCATATTTGACCAATGGTTAACCACTATTGAATTTACTTCTAATATCTATTTCTGCATTTTCTTGAATTCTTTTGAATTATTTTAGGGTATTTTGAAAAATGGTAAGAAATTTCTAATATATTCCAATAATTTGAAGTGATTTTAAACGATTAAAAAGATTTTAGCGTATTTTTAAAAACACCAAGGAATTTTGAAAAGCTTTAAATAGTTGCAAAAGATTTCAAAAGATTCTAAGGTATTTCCAAGAGATAAAAAAATGTTTAAGGAATTTCGAGGGATTTGATTGATCTTAAGGGATTTGAAAAAATTCTTATAGGGATTTAAAGAGTTCACTAGAATCACGGAAGATATGAAACGATTTTATAGGACCTATAAGGTTTAAGGATATTTTTAAAGATTACAAGGGATTTTATAAGACTTGCAAAGATTTCAATGATTTTAAGGGATTTTGAAAGCTCTCAAGGTATTTTCATAAATATTCCAGCATTTCAGGAAATATCAGATTTCATGTAATTTCACAGTATTTTATAATATTTCAGAGGGCTTTAAAGAATTTACTCACAGGAATTGAGGGATTTCGTAGGATTTCCGAAATTTTCAAATATTTCAAGGTGTATATATATATTAAGGTGTTGTTTTCAAGGTGTTCCCAAAGGTTTGAATGAATTTGAAAGATTTTATGATATATTTAAAGATTCCAAGAAATTTTTAATGATATCAATAATTTAAAGGGAAATCAAAGAAGTTGATAAATTTCAAGATATTTAAAAGATTCCAAGACATTTTCGCGAGCTTTAAAAAATTTCAAATGGTTACAAAAGATTTTGAATGATTTGAAATACTTTAGGGTACTTTAAAAGATTCTAATGATTTTTCAATAGTTTTCAGTAACTTAATGGTATTTCAAAGGATTCGAAATATTTTAGGGTATTTTAAGAGATTCCAAGGAATTTTTAATTTATTTCAGTAATTTGATTGGATTTCAAAGAAATTCAAATATTTGGGGGTATTTCTGAACATTCCAAGGCATTTTCAAGAGCTTTCAAAAGTTTCAATGGATTTCAAAAGATTTCAAAGGATTTGAAGTATTTAAAGGAATTTCACAAGATTCCAAGGAGTTTCTAATTGATTTCAATAATTTGAAGGGATTTCAAAAATTTGAAAGGATTTCAAAGGATTTGAATATTATAGGGTAATTTAAAAGATTCCATGACATTTTCATTATATTTCAAAAATTGATGATATTAGCTAAAATCCTGGAAAATTTATTGAAATACATTGAGAACTATTAAAATCTCTCAAAATCATTAAATTCCTTGAAAATCTTATTAAATCCGTTAAGTTCCTTCGAAATTACTTAACAATTTTTAAATTTCTTGGAATCTTTTAAAATTCTCTAAAATACTTCAAATCCTTTGAAATCCCTTGAAATCGTTAAAAGCTTTTAAAATTGTTTGGAAATACCTTGAAATATTTAAAATCTTTTGTAATCCTTTGAAATCCCTCAATTCTTGTGAATAAATTTTGTGAAATCTATTAAAATATTATAAATTTCCTCGAAATCTCCTGAAATTCCATGAAATCTGATGATATTCCTTGAAATCCCTTATAATCCCTTTAAATTCTTGAAATCTTTTGGAAATTCCTTGGAATATTTTAAAATATCCTGAAATGTTTTGAATTCTTTGAAGTCTTTGGAAATAACTTTTAATATTCAAAAATCTCTTCAAATCTTTGAAAGCTTACGAAAACTCTTAATTTTTGTAAATAAATTGTTTGAAATCTAATAAAATGTTATAATCCCTCTTAAAATGATTGAAGTCCTCGGAAATTTGATAAAATACCTTAAAATCAGTTAAGATTCCTTAGAAATCCTTTAAAGTACTTTGAAATCCTCTGAAATCCCTTTGAACCTTCTAAAATATTCTAATATATTATAAATTTTACGAGACACTTGCAGATCTTTCGAAATTTAAGGACATTTTTTAAGACCGCACGGAATTTTTGAAATCCTGTGAAGTCCATTAATTGTTTGCAGTGTATAGAAACATTACACAACGTTTAGATTGTTTTTATATTTATTGAAATCTAACGAAAATGCTTTGAAATCACTGACATTCTCTAAAGTCCCGTGGTATCGTTAAAAATACCCAAAACCTTTTAAACCCCATGAAATCCTTTAAAATCCTTATAAAGTTTAGGGAATTTTTTGAAATCCTGTAAACAAAATTATATCTTTTAAAACCCTTTGATATCGTATAAAGAATATAATATCCCTTGATTAATTACTGTGAAATTCATTTTAAAAAAAAGATTCCTTGATTCCAAGAACATTTCTTTAAATCAAAGAAAAGTGTTCATCGCCTTCAGTCAAAGAAATTTTTTTAAATTGAATTTATGTTAAAGATTATGTTAAAAAAATGGTTTTTTTTCTTTCAGAACAAATATTTTTCTCAATTATCCTTGAACTGCCTTAAAATCTTTCAAATTTTTTAAAATTTCTGAAAACGTTTGAAAGCTTTGAACATTCCTTAAAATGATTAAAATCCTTGAAAATCCTATGAATTTGCCTGACATACGCAGAAATCCTTCGAAATATTTCATAACTTTTGAAATCTTTTGAAATATTAAAAAAAAAAAATAGAACCACTTTAAGGGCCGATCTGCCGATCCAATGGTGTCCCTGCCTCTTTGGGCTCAACATTCTTGCGTCGCAGATAGAACTCTATTAAATCAAAACGAAAAAGAACATTAAACGAAAGGAAGTGACTTCATGCCTACATGCGATTTAACTTAAACAAGTTTCTAAATCTCCTTCCTGCTGGAAGCGTTTTTAGGAAACTAATCAAAAGACAATTATAGTTTGTGAACAGAAAACAGAGAAAAGTTGTGTAGCTTCTCTTATTTGTGTATGCATCAGCTGCCGGAAAGTCACAAACTTGAAGGAAAGCGAGTGAACGGGGAGGTTTCAGGTCCACACACATTTATTATATACATAGAGAGATGAGCGAGTTCTCAGGTAATACAAGTCTCTAGGTTGTCCCGTATGAACTAATTTCGAATTCATTCCCCCAACCAGGCGGAGAAAAATCTCATTTTCTTGGCCCTAAGGGTCCCTCGTACCGATTCTCCGCTCGCACACTCGCGAAGCCGGGCAATATTTGCCTAAGGAAATTCAAGAAAGTTTACACACGTGCCGAGCGCGGTACTTTCGGGGTCGGGACACGGGCTTCTTCAGTCAATTTTCCTTCCACCCTACTGGCGTATCCTTAGGACCAACCTGCACTGGCGACCCTCTTAATCATATCCAGAAAAAAGTGTGTTTATACGTACGTCTTTTTTTTGTATATGTAGACAGGAACTGTATTTCGGTCTCACTCAGGATAGTGTATGTAATCTTAGTGTCGTTTGATAAGTTTGGTCAAACAGCAAGTAAACAATTTTTCATGAATAGTTTGCCCTTATTTCTCAACATAGTTTTCTTCGAGGGCTATGCCTACAGCCTTTGAAATCTCACGCATCTTGATTCAGCGATCTTTCTTAACCATATGATGAATTTCTTCTACCATATCCGATGTGGTGACCTCAATTGGGTATCCGGAGCGCACTTCATCTTTATTTGTGGTTCGGTCACGTTTAAATTCGTTTATCCAAAAATAAATAGTTTTCAACGAAGGAGCAGACTTCCCGTGAACTTCATCTTACTCGGCTTTGATCTGCGTGGCCGTTCAATTTTTTAAATAAAATTTTTTTATCACTGTACGAAACTCTTCTTTTTCCATTTTTTCGAAAACTACTGACACGCTTACTTCAAACGTCTGACAAACACAAACTAATCGCCGGTTCTGCCTGTAGCTCGGTAGAAATTAGTTTAAAGAGTGCTACTTTTTGGTTATATACTACAAAGTTCATTTTGGCGCCATCTAGCGGGAAATTTACGTTACTCTTCAAACGACCCTATGCTACTTATGCAAGGACGTGCACGCGAATAAACAGTTTTTCAAGCATGCTGGTATTTCGAGGGACCATCAACCGTCGAGAAAGTTTTAAAAAATCGACTGTCAAGGGGTGCGATACGAGTCCCGATGACCGACGCGGGGCTAAATAATTAAAGACGCTGGGGTGAATAATGACGACCAAGCTTCTATTGGGGACCTCCAGATAATTCCACCTCCTTTAGTCAAGGGCTCTTGATAAAAACGCGGTCACTGACTATTCAGGAGTAATTGCTCCTCTGGAAATGCTTCGTCGCCTGGAAATATTCCGAGGAAAAGTTTAATTTCAGTCCTCCTGTTTTCAGCAAATTGATTCTATTCGATTTAGTTCCATTAAGAATCCAAATTTAGCCCCTACGTTGGTGTTAATGGTGTTAAACTTGTTGCAGCAGATTTGTCAGTGGTTTCAAAATGAGAATTTCTAGTCTCATATTTGCATCCTTGAACATAACTGTACATTTCAGCAGCGCGTACTAGTTATTTAATTTCAAAGGGCCTATTTGGGTAAACATACAAAATCTGCCCCCACACGTATCAAGTTAAATTTCTGTCACAAGTTCGTATTCATGTGAAGTGAAATTTCATCCAATAATAACCCTAAAAATGCATTTTTGTGAGAGTTATAGAGGGTGAAAGAAAAATAAAAGAAGTGTTTTTTCTCGAAAACGGCTCAAGCGATATTGATGAACGAAATATATATTGTAGACACTGATGAGACTATTAAAAAAAGAATTTAATTTTTGACAAAAATTACAGAAGAAAAAAAGTTTTGAATTTTTCAAAATTCTCCGTTTAAGTTGAGTTCTAGAGTGACCACTCCCATATTTCACAGAAACATTACCTAGAATATCCTTTGTAACATATTTCTTTTTAATTTCTTAAATTGGTGCAACAATGTGATTAAAAATAAAAATCGCCTATGCAACACTGCGCAGAGTTACGGTGCACTGCTCCCGGTCCACAGTGGTCAAAACTAGGAATTTAGTGTACATTTTGTTTCGATCTTTAAGAAATTTTAAAAGAGAGACATTATGCAAAGATTTGTTCCAATCTGCAGGATTGCCTATGCATACTTAAGATTTCTTTAATTGAGGTTGTTAATGATTAACTCAATTTACAAAAAGATATCAATTTTTTTTCAAACATTGTCCACGAATTTGAGAAAGTTAGTAATTTTTATAAATGTGTTTGTGAGTTTGCATTATTTCCTTTTTCTACTTTGAAAAATGGAATAGTCCGAATAGATTGGTTCAAAATCAACCTACAAAATTCTAGCGGCAAAATTAGCAATATTAAGAATATGACTTTTATCTCAAAGAGAATTGCTTAAATAAACTCGCTATTAATTATAATTAATGAAAATATACTTAAGAATTATTTTGGAATTTTTGGTGATTGAATTGGCTTTAGGGTCCAATAATTGAATACAATTTAAATTGCTTCAGACGTTTCGGCACACG
>JAUMHM010000031.1:69990643-70003583 GCA_032362435.1 Melikaiella ostensackeni
GTTGCAATTAGTATTTGAGTCATCTGTGTTGCATTCTAAATCGTAATCTTGTGACTGATAATAAGGACAATGATTGTGTCCAAACACTAAAAATTGTACAATTTTTGAAGCTTAACTCTGAAATTGTCTGACTTTGAAGTTTTAAATTTAAAGTTGTTCAAATCCCAAGAATTTTTATTTAAAATAAGTAAATTAATAAATACCGAAATGAGCTATGGAAAGCTGAAACCGCCTGGATCCATTTTTAGATGTCACTTGTTCGTCACGTAGCATAATGAATGACAAGTGATTTCGGAAAATGGAATTAGGCGGTTTAAGCTTTCCATCGTTCAATTATGATGATTTAAATTTGAAACTGGTTAAGTATATAGGTCTGAATTTAATTGTCCAAAGACTTGGAATTTCACAAATTCGCAACGTTTCAATTTAAATTGCAAATATAAGACTGAAGATTGAAATTTAGCGTTCAAAAATGAAAATTCGACACTCTGAAATTTTAATCAATAACAATTATTGGAATTGTTTAACTATTCTTCTAATTTCAAATAGTTCAATTTTGAACACTTTATTTAGAATTATTCTTCATTTTCAAGCCTTAAGCACTTCATAAAGCGTGAATTAATATTATTTCCATTTCTATAGTTTATAAACGAAAATAGTTATTTAACTATTGATGTTTTCGTTTTGAAAATTCAATTTCACACTCTTTAAATTTAAAATTCCTAAGCATTCAAAACTCCATTAATTAATTATTTTAATTTCAAAAGAAACGATCAAGTATTAAGAGACTCGAAAATGAAAATATCTAAATTAAAGCTTTGAAATTTACAAACCGTCTTGCTGTAAATTGAGTGACTTTTTTATGTGAAAATGCTAGAAATATGTATTTGTTAATATAATTCATTTATAAAAATATCAATTGTCTACTTATAGTATTTCTTAGTTCTAGCTAAAATGTTCATAACGTATTGCAGAAATTTCAGATAAGAAAGATTTTTTCTCATATAAAAATATTATATTTCTTATATTTGTTCATAAAATTTATTTACAAAAATATAAAATATTCATTCATCAAGTTTTCATTATTAGATAACTCGAATATCGAATCGCAGCAATTATGGTCGAAAAACATTTGATTCCTGAGCACAAATCTCAGATTTGTGTAAATACATAAAAAATTGGATTATATCAATCGAAATAATTAGAAAATTGATTATTGATATTCCTTTAGTGCACATGCATACATTTTGATCGATTTGAGTGATCTCTGTGAAATTTAAGCATATATTATTCTAAAAAAGAACATCTAAAGCGTATAAAAATTCTGACCTGCAAACAGATTCGTCCAAAAAATCCAGTTTTGTACCACTGCGTGTCCTCATACTCGTGGACTGTACTGCATATTGTGGTCGCAAACACACAAACTCAACGATTTTCTGAAAATTGGTCTATATGTTAACTGGATTTTTATTTACACATCTATGTACAACTTATACAATTGAAGCATGACAATTTTCACAGATGCACTTACAAGGGTTGTTAGGTTGGTGTCCGGCGCCGATTATTTTGACGTTTTGCAGGTGAAAAGTGGGTTTCAGACTATGGTAAAAAATATTTTTTTGGACAATCGTTCACATTTAGGAGTTGAAATCACCCCTTCTATATTTTTGGGTCTTTTGCTGTTTTAAGAGCTAAAAAATGTCTTTTCTTTATTGTTTTTACATAAAATTGTTGTGATTGATGCTGCGTTGTTATATTAGCTCGAATCTTAAAAATACTTACCCTCTAGAGTATCATAATTTTGAAAATCTACCCCTAGAATGCTTCGCCGTATGATGTATGATGTAAGATTTTGGACTTTCTTGCTGCAAACATCTTGTTTTGATATTTAATTATATTAATAATCATTAATGATATTCAGCTTTAGTAAGACTATCCTTAATTATGTGTAATCCATCTTTTTAATATTACCAATGAATAAGAAATATTAATATTACATTTCTGTGAGTAATAGGTCAAAGTATTTCGTTTGGACAATCAATAATAATGAAACTACTTTTTTGTTAAAAATGACACTTAATCTTATATTACTAAACCCTTGTTATGCAAAAACTACCCCTCGAAAATTTTACATGTTTTGTTTAGCAAGCAATATTGATGATAGTACATATGAGAGAACACACACAGATCATATCTTCTACCCTTATTTGTTGTTGTTGTTTCTCTATTGTATAAAGTATAACTACATAAAATGATAATTAATCCGTTAAATATAATTTGGTCGTTAAAAATAACGTTCAATACGGAAAAACTCGGGATTCAGCAATCAGAAATAATTTCTGAAGAGGTGCATCTACACAATGTATCAGAGAAAATTATGGGGAGGATTTTGTTTGATTCCTCATTTATTATTGAAAATTTAGTTCACTTACAATTTGCTGATGGGGATAGTCAAATTAACATGCAAACGATTGAGGACAAAGAAGAAGACTTTTGGAACTATAAAAGCGGATATACAGAAAATAGATCACCACATTTTGATAATCCTGCATAATTTTGATTCAACAAAGATATGGAATCTTCTTGTGATATTTGCGGCGGTGTAGCAGTAATAACATGTGCATGGTGCAAAAAAAGTTTGTGCCTAAAACAAAATATTGATTTTATCTTGATTATTTCTGTTCTCCCACCGGATTTTTATCGAGCTGGAATTTTAAAGCGCAGTCTCACAAATGCTGGAAATGTAATACATTGATCATATCACACATTTATTTTTGATTTCGCAAAAGCTTGATTGTGAGTCGAAAGTCTAAAGCAATAATGGTTAAAGAGATGATATGTGTGAGTGTATGTGTGTGTGTTTGCAATTTTCAGTGGATATATGTACGTGTCTGACCATAAATAAAGATTCCGTAAACAGTTCTGTTATATTTATCATCATTAACATTGCTTGCTAAACAAAACATATACAATTTTCGAGCAGTAGTTTTTGCATTTCGAGGGTTTACCAATATAAGAACAAGTGTCATCGTTCACGAATTAGTTTTATTATTATTGACTGTCCAAACGAAATACTTTAATCCATTGCTCACAGAAATGTAATATTAATATTTCTCATTCATTGGCAATATGAAAAGGGTCGATTACACATAATTCAAGGATAGTCTTACTAAAGTTGAGTATCATTGATGATTATTAATAGAATTAAATATCGAAACAAGATGTTTGCAGCAAGAAAGTCGAAAATCTTACATTATATCATATGGCGAAGCATTCTAGGGGTAGATTTTCAGAGTTGTGATAATCTAGAGCGTAAGTATTTTTACATTTTAAGCTAATATTGTAACACAGCATCAATTATAACAATTTTGTGTAAGTACAATAGAGAAAAGGCATTTTTTATATTTTAAAACGGCAAAAGACTCAAAAGTATAGAAGCGGTGAATTCAACTACTAAATGTGAATGATTGGCTAGAAATTTTTTTTTCATAGCCTAAGACTCTCTTTTCATCTGCAAAATAATAAAAAAATCGGCGCGGGATATCAATCTAACCCTCCTTGTTAGAAATAACTTTTTGCAGAGAAAGAAAGAAGTAGCGCACGCTATTTTGAAAAGTAAATTATGTTGGCTTCAAGACAAGATTAGCTCACCGGCAAAAAATAAATCTTATCGTAGGCAAAAAACCGTGCCTCATGCCCTAATCGATCTTGGATATCTGTTCGCAAGTCACGGACGACACCGGCTTAAGACTTAAGTCTATCTAATCCCACGGTTGTCTAAGACTTTGTTAGGCACCCTATAAAAGCAGTTGATCCTAGTTTTTACTCGTGAAAATTTCACGGAACTGTTAAATCTGCGCGCAGAAAAAAAACCTGTTAATGTTATAGAGGTCCTACATTAAAACAGTGACAGCATAGCTTTTCGCGTAGATATTAGAGATTTTTCAGTAATCTTTACAAAATTTCTACGTAACTTACATATTTAGTAAATCATACAGAAAAATTGACAATTATCTGGAATTTTGTAGCTTGATTTTGAAAAAAGTAATAATAGACAATAAGAAATCGCGTGAACAATTATGGTTCTTATATTTTGTTGACTATAATTTCTGTATAACTAAAGAGGTGAAGGAACAAGAAAAGTTGAAAAATTGAGAAAAATCCGCAACTTCGTAGGTCAATTCTGAGAAAAGATAATAATAGACATTAAAATATTGTAAAAACAATTGCGGTTGTTAATTTTTATTAACAATAATTTCTCTATAACTAGAGAGTCGAAGGAAAGTTGAGAAATTGAGAAGATACAGCCACTGCGTAGCTTAATTCTGAAAAAAATTTATAAAATTCGGTAATAGATTGTTTAAACAATTATAATTGTTAATATTTGTCGATTATAATTTCTGTATAACTGAAAAGTCGAAGCATAGTAGAAGAATGTAGAAAAAACTACAACTTTGTAGGTTAATTTAAGAAAATAATGTTATGTTAAGTAATTGTAAGCCTAATTGAATCAGCACTAAAATAAGAATTGATTGTTTAAGTATTTATTCTTGTTGAGTGTCATCAAACATTGTCTTAGTGTACCTACAAAGTGCAGGAAAAGTTGAAAAATGTAGAAAAAACCGAAATTTTCTAGGTTTATTTTCCTTGTCGGGTGTCCGTCCGATGTATAAAAAGGGATAGTGAGGGGAAATATGGGGGAGTGAGAGTAAGTAATGAGAAATAAGAGGTGATAGGGAGAAGCGAGAGGAGGGAAAGGGATGGAATGGGATGGGAAGTGTGAGGAAGTAAGGAGAGGGAATAATGAGGAGAAATGGGTTCGGAAAAGTTAGGGATAGTGAGGGACGAAGTGAGGGGAAGTGATGGGAGGGTAGACAACTTGAGGGAGGATAGGGGCAAGGAGGATAATGACGTGTGAGGAGGGGTGAGGAGTAGTTAAAACTTTTAGATACTATATTAAATAGGCTACGAAACCCTTTTTTGTAGGCGTATGTCGTTTAGTTTTAATAATTTTTTTGGAACGTTCGTAAATCTGGGGATGAGAGCATAATCAAAAAAAAAATTCTGACCACCCTAGTGTGGGGCCCTTTAATGTTTCTAAATCTAGGGTATTACAATCTTTAAATTTGTTTATCGCTAGTCTAAAATCACCCTGTTTTAATGTCAATTCCTTTTTCCTTTCACTAAACTGCCATCGTCTCTATTAAAGTTTCCATTATACTCTATCAACCCAAGATTCTAAAGCCATTTTTCTATACGGAAGATATTTAGCCTTGTCGTGCTTTGTAGATTGTTGCTTATCATCCTATCGTTTAATGTGCAGCAAAAATTTCTTTAAACTGCATTATGGCACTTTCTCACATCGATGGAATTTCAATCAATTAGGAGGCAAATCAGGTTGATTGTGCATGACTCCTACAAACATTCTCCTATAAATAATAAATATGCATCCGTTTAGATCCTAACAGTGCAAACATGACAGACGAGCTTCCCTATTCCTAGGTAAAATAAAAGATGGAAGGTTGAAGAGATCATATCAGATGTTGATTACTGATTCATTAATCATTGATTACTGGTCCAGTAATCAACACATGTCGCGATTTCTTCTACCATCCGTTAATAATTGTTTACTGGTGATTGCTCCAACCATCCATTAATCATTAATTACTTGTCCAGTAATCAACATATGTTGTGATTTCTTCGACCATCCATCAATAATTTCTTATTTTTTCAGTTATCAACACATGTTGTGATTTCTTTAACTATCCATTGACCATTGCTTACTAGTCCAGTTATCAACACATGTTGTGATTTCTTTAACCATCTATCAATAATTTCTTATTTCTTCAGTTATGAACACATTTTGTGATTCATTTAACTATCCATTGATCATTGCTTACTAGTCCAGTTATCAACACATGTTGTGATTTTTTTTAATCATCCATTAATCATTGATTACTGGTCGAGTAGGCAACACATGTTGTGATTTCTTCAATAATCCGTTAATCATTGTTGACTGGTGATTTCTTAAACCATTCAAGAGTACAGTAATTAACAGTTGTTCACCATTGTCACCTAAACATTATGGACTAGTAATCATGTAACCATGTGACCATGTCGTAACCATATTATGTTTTCCTCAAATTTTCATCTTTTACTTGATGTTTTTGTAATTTATGCCCTGATCAACACCTTGACACTATGGACCAGTAATCAGCACATGTTGTGACTTTTTGAACTTTCTATCTTTTACAAGATATTTCTACTCTCCTCAACACCTTAACATCATCTTGATTTTCTAGCTAGACTTTAACGAGGTGACTCGAAAAAAAATCTTGACTGCCAAACGCATTTCCGTGCAATATTGCACGTCCGGTGCATTCTGCGGCCACAGCCTCTATTTCTGGAGCCAGTATACCATTGCCAATCTGCATAAGCGTTTAACCGAAGCGATGCTGAATCATACGCGGAGAAGAATAGGAGGCAGTCGAGGACTCGAGGTGTTTGAGTGGGGGAGCGAAGGTATCGTGGCCCAGTGGAAGAGGATGAGAGTATCGAGTGAGAAAGAGGTATGAGAAAATAGAGGGAAGTGAGAGGAAGAGGATGAGGATGTGGAAAGAGGAAAGAGGGTAAAGAGAGGAGGACCGGGGAAGGCGCGAAGGCGCTCGCCGATGGAGGCGAAAGTTTACGACGCGTCGTCCGCCAACTTACCGACGCTACCACGGAGGCTCCTCTCTCTTTCTCTCTCTTGCTCTCTCTCTCTCTCTTGCTCTCTATTTCTCTCTCTCACTCTCTTCCCTTGTCTCCCGATTCGCGAGCTCCCTTTCCAATGCCCACACCTACGACAACATCGCAACTCCACGCGCTGGCGAACCTTGGTGTCTCGCTAACACTCCCAGCGATGTAATATTGTGGCAGCTCGCTGGTAGCGGATCAGTTAACCTCGTCGTTCATCTTACACTGGGTGGTGAACGCCAGAACCACAGACAAAGCATCTATCTTCCTTGCCAGTAGCCTAGCTACCTGAGCTCTTATGAATCCTATCGCTCCGACTAATTATAGGCTGGGCTGAAGACCTCCAAGGTTTCGTCATCTGAATCTGCGGAAGTTTTTGGACCAGAAGGGACCAGCTGGTACAACAAGGGACCAGAAGGGCCTACTTGGAGATCATCTTTCAGGGTCAATGTTCCAAGGTTTCGTGATCTGAAACATAAAGGACCAATTGATATCACAAGGGACTAGTTAATGGTACTACAAGGGACAGAAATGAACAACTTGGAGATTATCTTTCGGGGTCAATGTTCCAAGGTTTCGTGATCTGAAACTGCGGAAGTATTTGGACCACGAGAAACCAGTTCTTATCACAAGAGACCAGATGATATTAAAAGGGATCAGTTAATGGTACTATACGAGACATAAAGAAACAGCTTGGAGGTCACTTTTCGGGGTCAATGTTTCAAGGTTTCGTCATCTTGTTCTGTGGAAGTCTTTTTACAACAAGGGACCAGTTGGTACCACCGTGGACCAGTTAATACCGCAAGAGACCGGTTGGTACCAAAAAGGACCAGTTGGTTTCACAAGGGACTACAAGGAACCAATTGGAGATTATCTTTCGGGGTCAATGTTCCAAAGTTTCAACATCTGGATCTGCGAATGTCTTTGGACCACAAAGACCAGTTAGTAACACAAGGGATGAGTTGTTGCCACAATGGACCAGTTGGTATTTCAAGGGACCAGTTGGTACCTAGGAGCGGTATTATTATTTTGAAATATTTCAAAAGATCTGAAAGACTTCCTGGGGTTTTGAAGGATTTCAACAGATTTTAAGGGATTTAAAACTATCACAAAAGATTTTAACTGCTTTTAACCAAACTGATAGGATTTCCAAGGATTTTAGTTATTTTAAGGAATGTCCAAAGCTTTTAAACATTTTAAGATATTTCATAAGATTTTGAAGATTTCAAGGTAGTTCAAGGAATTTCACAATAATTAATTAGAGGTTTGATATTGTTTCTAAGAATTCATTTAATTTCAAAGGTTTTAGGGTATTCTTAATGTTTCAAAGGGACTTTAGGGAATATTAAAGATTCCGAGTGATTTTAATGGGATTTCACAGGATTTCGAAAATTCCATGCAGTTTTAAAGAATTTTCTCGAATTTCAGAAGATTTGGAAAGATTTCATAGAATTTATAAGATTTTAGGATATTTTAGAAGATTCCAAGGAATTTTCAGAGCATTTCAGGAGATTTCCGAGTATGTCAAAAGGTTTTTAAGGTCTTTCAATAGATTTCAAGGGATTTTATAAAATTTCCGAGGATATTAATAATCTTAGTGGATTTTAAAGGCATTCAAAAACATATTTTAATGAATTTCCCAGGATCTCAAAGGATTTTATAGGACCTTCAATATTTCAAGGAATATCATTAGATTTTATGCAATTTTTTTAGATTTTCAGGGAATTTATAATATTTGAATGAGTTCAAAGATTCCAAGGAATTTTCAATAGATTTTGAGAATTTTATTTTCAAAAATTTTAAATATTTTTATGGGATTTCATACGACTAAAAAAATTCCATGCGGTTTAAAAGAATTTCCGTAATTTTTTGAAGATTTGGAAGGAAAATAGAATTTATACGATTTAAGGATATTTGAAGGAATTTCAAGAGGTTTCAAGGAATATTACTAGATTTCATGCTAATTTCACAAATATTTCAAGGTATTTCCAAGGATTTTTGAATTTCCAAGATTTGAGGATATTTTAAAAGATTTGGAGGAATGTGCAATAAATTTCAAAAATTTCAAGGGATTTTAAAGGATTGTTAAAGATTCTAGGATATTTTTAAATATTCTAAGCAATTTTCAAGGGCTTTAAAAAAGTTTAAGAAATTTCAGAAATTGTCAAAGGATTTCAATTATTTCAGGACATATTAAAAGATTCCAAGAAGTTTTCAAGAGGTTTCGATAAATGGAAGGAATTTCAAGGGATTTCACAGGATTTTTGAAGATTCTGGGGACCAAGCAATTTTTAAGAGTCTTAAAAAATTTCAAGGAATTTCAAAAAATTTCGAAGGATTCTTATTGATTTTAGAGTATTTTTAAAGATTTCAAGCAAGTTTCAAGAGCTTTTAAAAATTTAAAGGGATTTCAGAAGATTTCAAAGGATTTGAAATGTTTTAGTGTATTTTAAAAGATTCCAAGGAATTTTAAATTTATCTCGACAATTTGAAGGGATTTCAAAGGATTTCAAGGATTTTAAAGTATATTTAAAGATTCCAATAAATTTTCAAGAGCTTTAAGAACACTTCAACGGATTTCAAAAGATTTTAAAGGTTTTCGAATGTTTAAGGGTACTTTAAAATATTTCAAGGAATTTCTATAAGATTCAAGGGATCTTAATAGGTTTTCCAAGATTTTAAAGGTTTTTATCTTTTAAGGGCCGCTGTGAGCGGCCCTCGATGTCTTCAAAAACCCTTAAAGTTTCGTCATCTGTATCTGCGGAAGTGTTTGGATTACAAAGGACCAGTTGGTACCACAAGAAACGAGTTGACACCACAATGGGCCAATTGGTATCACAATGGCCCAGTTCGTACCACAAATGACCAGATGGTACTATTTTGAAATCAACCTTCGGAATCAATGATCCAAATTTTCGTCATGTGTATCTGCGCAATTCTTCGTACCACTAGAAACCAAAGTTGATAATACAAGAGACGATTTGGCACCACAATGGACCAGTTAGTACCACTTGGAAATCATCCTTCGGGGTCAATGTTCTTCAAAAATCGAAAACCTTGAAAGTTTCGTCATCTAAATCTGCGGAAGTCTGGATCACAAGGGACCAGTTGGTTATACAAGATGCAAGTTGGTACCACAAGGCACCACTTGGTGATCATCTTTTAAGGCCAATGTACTCTTAGTGCTGGAAACCTTCAAAGTTTCATTATCTGAATCTGAGGAAGTCTTTGCACCGCAATAGACGATTTGGTACCACCATAGACCAATTGGTACAACAACAAACCAGTTGGTACCACTTGAATATCATCCTTCGGGGTCATTGTTCTGAACCTATTCCGAAAAAGATCCGGCCATGAATTCTTTCTCTTTGTTTCCTTCCTCCTTCGCGTCCGTTGGAGAACAACGAGACCGAAGCAACAAGGTCAATAGGAGGGAGAGCGTTTGCAAACGAAGAAGTAAATGTGGTAGGAAGAAAGGGCATGCGGGCGAGCCGGGCATAAACTGCCAGACTAACAACCCACACGTACTTACAGTACGGCAAGCGCGAAAGAACCAGGGCCCAGGGGACGGGTAGAGTGGTAGACGGACAGACAGACAGACGCACAGACACTATTAAGACCGAGCTTAGCGTTGAGCCATCGCGAGAGGAGGCCAAAGCAGGGGCTGTAAATTATAACTCCACCGCGAGGAGTCGAACCCTGAGCCCGAGACTAACCTCAGCCAGACTCGTAAAAATATCCTTCTGCTCAGAGCGGGACTTGACTCAAGACGCCCTGCTCGCTTTCGACCATTATGGTACCGTACCACTACTCGCAAACGTCCATAGAGATCACAAGTTGTAAGTCACGACGAATTACATTCGCTGGCCGCATACGAGTTCAGCAATCTTCTACCAACAATGTCTTAGAATTTGCATCCCATACCGATTACCAAGACTCTAACAATGTAAAATTAGTGCAATTTCAAGTAAGAAGCGCTTCAAGTTCTTCAATTACTGAATCTGCATCTGCGGAAGTCTTTAGACCACAAGGGAACAATTCGTAACACAAAAAACGAGTTGGTACCACAATCGACCAGTTGGTAACACAATGTACCAGTTGGTGGCTCAAAGGATAAGCTGGTACCACTTGGTACTACCAAAAAACATTAATTTTCTACAAAAAGAAATGAATTTTTAACCCAAAAAGATGAATTTTCAACAAAAACAAAATTAATTTTTAGCCAAACTTTTGCATTAACAACCAAATAGTTGAACTTTCAAACAAAAGGGACGAATTGTCAAAAATATAGTTGAACTTTTGAACATGGACTTAAATTTTTAAGCTAACGACACAAATTTTTTCGAAGACAGTTAAATTTTCAACAAACAGTTTATTTTGCAACCAAGAAAGATAAATTTTTAACATTACTTTTCTATCATGGAAGGTGAATTTTCAATCCAAAAGGACGAAATTTTAATAAAAGAGTTGGATTCTCTATTAATAATAGATAGATAGAGTTTCTAACAAAATAGTTGAATCATCAACCAAGAATATTAATTTTTAACAAAAAAGATCAATTTTGTATCCAAAAAGACGAATTTACAACAAAATGCACGAATTTTATACCAAGTTTTCAAGTTTTCAACCAAAAAGGTGAATAAAAAAAATGTATGGCTAACAAAGTAGTGCAATCATCAACCAAGTTGAATTTTCAAACAAAAAAGATACATTTTTAACCAAATAGTTAAATTTTTGAATCAAAGAGATAAATTTTCTACCAAGAAGATTAATATTTTACCAAAAAAGACAAATTTTCAACAAAATTGTTGAAATTTGAAGCCAGGAAGACATTGTCTACAAAACCGTTTAATTTTCCGCCAGAAAATATGTTTTGTCAACATAAAAGTGATTTTTTTATCAAATAGTTCAATTTTCAAATAAACAGTTTAATTTTTAACGAAATATTCGAATTGTCTACCAAAATTATTTAATTTTGTACCCACAATATGGGTTTTCAACAAAAAAGTTAATTTACAACCAAATAGTTGAATTTTCAATTAAAATTAAAATGGATCATCAACACAATAACTAGATTTTCAATCAAAAAGATAAATCTTTAATCATGAAAAATTAATTTTCAACATAGTAGTTTCATTTTTAACCAAAAAAGATGACTTTTTGACAAAATAGTTGCATTTTTAATAAAATAATTGAATTCTCAACCAAACGAGATGAAATCCGAACCAAAAATATAATAATAGACTTTTCAACCAAAAAAAAAATCAACTTCTAACCAACAATAGTCGGATTTTCTTATGGAGTTCTATCATTCAGTTCGCATTTAAGCGAAAAATGAAATTATCCAATTTTCAAATTTCTAATCTGAAATTAGGGATTATTTTTTAGGGATTTTTAGGGATTTGAAAATGTCCTATTTGCGAAAATTCAATCTGAAATCATTCAATTTCGAGATTCTTCAATTCCGTGTTTCATTTTTAAATTAATTTTTTTTTCTAAATTTTAGTCTGAAATTTTTCAGTTTTGAGAGCTCCTGATTTAAAGTTTTCCAATTTCAAACACTTTCAATCTCAAATTATTCAATTCTAAACGCTATTATTTCGAAATGATACAAGTTCAATTCTTTTTCATTCTATTCGAAATATTGGTCCTTCTTCCAAAATTTTGCCTAATATAAAATCTTTGATTTGGAACGTTTTAAACTGAAAATCGATATTTCTTGATGAGAATTTCTGTATAACTGAAGAGCCAAAAAAAAAGTTAAAGAAAGTAGAAAAAAATGCAATTTTTTAAGTGTGATATAAGAGAAGATTGTTACATGCAATAATAAATTGTTTAAACAATAGGTTGGTTAATTTTCATGAATGATTATCTCATTTAACCTGAAAAGTCGAGGAATAGTTGAAAAAAGTAGATGGAAACGCATATTTGTAGGTTTATTTTGAGAGAAGATGATAATAAACAATGATAAATTAATTTAAAATATTTATGTTATTTCATCGACCAGGGTAATGAATTAATTAATATTTTGATGTTCTTGTATCGATTACTGGTCAAATTGATTTTTGAAGAAATGAGTAAAAATCTACCTCGGCCCGGATTTGTACCGGGAACGCCGACTTTACATCAGTGGAGCGTTAACCAATTACGCCACCGAGGCCGCAGTAGATCGTTTCTCATTTCTCTTATATCACAGGGGGACGCG